>CAUYRH010121402.1:0-35719 GCA_963574655.1 Perodicticus potto | reverse complement strand
GAGGTCACGGTGCTCGTGAACAAGAGCACGCGGATGGAGTGTTCATCCAGTGGCAGCCCGGCACCGAAGAATTCCTGGCAAAAAGATGGACAGCCATTGCTGGAAGATGACCGTCATCAATTTCTATCTCATGGGAGAATTTTGAGCTCAGCAACAGATATTGAGCAAATAAATGAATTTTGAACTTTAGTGTTTTCTCTCTCCCACCTCTTTCATAAATTCTCATAATTTCTCTTCCTTCATAAATTCCCTTTTGTTTGCACCTGAAACTCTAGCCCTTCCACTCCTCTCTGCTTACAGTTGGTCATCCTCCTTCTAGGCTCATTTTTACTGTTGCCCAACCCCGATCTCGCAGGGGGTTATTTAAGTCTTGCTCCAGTTCACTGCACATCCCCTGCTTTCTCACTATCTAGTGCTCCACAAAGTGTACCTTGTAGCTCCCCCAACCCCAAGTAGGTCACGCCATCTATTTTTTTCTGTACCTACCTTCAATTTATTGAGGGTGACTTCAGACTCCAATGACAGAGCCCACGGCTCCAACTCCACCATATCATGGTGGGCCTTGTTACCACATTCTGTTTCCCACATGTTCAACTTCCCTACCCCCTGCCACTATTTCCCTTAACACTCATTCTTATTGGGGAGGATTAAATAACTTACACTTTCTCACATTTCCCTTTTTACCCTCCCCCAATTTCTCCCTTTATCCATGAAAGGCTAATTAACACACCTTGGTTCCATAACTGCTTTTTTCCACATGTGCCAGGACCTTGCTCTATCAATCCTGCACTCTCTCCACATCCACACACACACACATGAAATTTTAATTTGCCCCTTTCTGTTAAATCATTCCCCTTGCTCTATAGATAAGCTCAAATCTCTTTTAATTTTTTTTTAAACAGGTTGTTTATCTTCAAATTCTATTCCACTTCTTCCCTCCTCTGCAAAACCTCTTCAGAGTATTCTATATTTGTATTTTTACTTTCTGATTACTTGCAAATACTTACCGTTTTATTCTGTGGCTTTGCACCACATCATAGCATCTAAATTGCTACTCTGAATTTTACCAATGACTTCTTAGCTTCCGAGTCAAACGGCCTTTTCTCACTTTTTATTTTCTAAAACTTTTTTAGCATTTAATCCTAACCCTACCTTTTGTTAACATTTTCTATGCCCTGGATTCTGAGACATGGTAGTTTACTGGTTTTAATTAACTCTCCAGAGTTTTCCTCCTCAAACTCTGATTTCCTTTCTTTTCTCTTAATTATAAATGATTCCCCAATGATCTTCTTTTGCCCTCCCCCTATTACATCTCTAACACTGTCTGACTGAAATCATACGTCTTTGAATAGCAACCTCTCAAATCTATATTCTTGGTCCAACTCTTTCTCCTTTGATGCAGTTCCTTATTTTCAACTTCCCATTCAACATTTTACCTAAGTGTCCTGGAACCATGTCTGAAATAAAATTGACTTTCTTCCTTCCCAAATCAAGATTTCTTAGGTCTTCTTTCTATTAATCTGGCTACCATGTTCTTAACCATTCAGTATAAAACCTCCGTGTCATCTTACACTCCAACATGAGGGTCTAATACTTTGCATCCCTTCCCCACTTCCTGTGTCAAATCTTCCACACTGCCTGCTTCCTGTCTATTCCCACTGCCACTCGTCTAGCTCAGCCCCCCCCATCTGTTTGCTTCTGCTTCTAGCAACAGCCCTTGTCTTTTACCAAAAAGGAACCATAACCTCTTCCTTGCTCTGTCTATGCATTCAGAAACGCTCACCTCTCCTTTCTGTGATTGGCTTGGGGTGGGTGTGGGACTCACACTTGGCCAGTTATAACCATAGAAATTCAATTCCAGGAATTCAATTGAAAATTATAGGTGAGAGAAACTTTCATTTGGAGCTAAGAGGATGTAAGCCTAGAGCTACTGGGGGCCACCGTGCTATCTGATGGGATCCCCCACCTCCCATCAGGAGTGACATTAATAAAGAAAAACACTCAAGAGAAAGAGAAAGGTACAGTCTAGTTGAGCTCTTCTGAGCCACAGAAGTCATACATGACCACAGCCAGCTCTACTCTGCAACTTCTCAGATTCACAAGCAAATGAATTCTCTCATTGTGCTTTAAGCCAGTTGGTTATTTGATACTTCAAGTGTCCTCACTAATGTGCTGTCAATTAGTATAAGACAATTACCTCCCTGGAAGAACTATCAGTTTCTGATTATCCTTATAGTCTCTAAAGAGCTTCATGTAACATCTTGCAAACGTTAAGTTCCTCAAAAATATTTCTGACTAAAAGAATGCATGATAAACAAAAGAAAACCAGCTCACAGAGCACACGGACGTCATACTGAAGGGAATCTTCTCCGGCCTCATTCACAGCCACACACGTATATCTTCCAGCATCTTCGACTTTAGCCCGGGGAATCTGCAACACTCGCCCTCCTGAAAATAGATCCCAACATGTTTACTCCTTTAAATCTTCGTGTAAACATAACAATAAACAAATTCAATATTTCAGGTCTAAAGAATTCCTTGCATTTTCTTTCAGCGTTCCTACTTCATCTGATAGTTTAGTGTTCATCCCACTTTGATAACCAACACCTCATTCTTAAAGCATGATCTACTCGGATCTGAGAGATGAATAGCTAGCTCACGGAGAATTTCCTAGAGGGCGGAATGTTGCCCTGTGCCCCTCATCACATTCCCATGTGAAACGTCACTATGCACGGACTTGCTTTTGTAGTTCTGGACACTTTTAAGAGACATTTACATCTTTCATTGCAAGTTCTTATGTGAGTAAATGATATTCACAGATGTTGAAGTATAAAGTCTATCATTATACACACAACCTTGGAAGAACAGCTATGTATTTTTAAACTTTTCATGGTGATAACTTAAATTTAGAGAGAAGTGAGGATAATGGTATAAAAACTTTCACCCAAGGTCACTAATTATTTGTATTTCATCCCATTTGTGTTATCTCTCTCTGTCATGTGTACATAACCTTATTCTGAACTAGTCGAGAGTAATTTGGAGACACAGTGCCTTTTTAGTCCAAAATACTCATAAATCCGTATTTCATAAGAACAGATTTTTTCCCCTGTTTGTGGCGATCTTTACCTGGCAGAATCAGTACTTTCTCACTGGAGGTCAGGGGACGGCCGTCTTTGTACCAGGTCAGTGTAGGAGGAGGAGCAGCATTAGTCTCACAGTACAGAGAAATGGGGTTGTTGATGATGACATCTTTGGCTTCACCACTCCTTCCAGCATCCAGCATGTTTCCCATCTCCCAGAGTTTCTGAAAACTTGGAGGGACTATGGAAGAAAGGCATCAAATTCGGTCATGTGTGAATGCCAGTGTAAATCCATCAAGCAAAGATCTTGGTTGTATTTTCACGAGCGTGCTTTGTAAATGTAATAGATTAGACAATGCGCAAATATTTTCAAGTATGCAGACACCTACTAACTATAACCCTTAGCCCCCCAAAAAGTGTAGACGTGGTTCTCATGTGGAAGAATAAGAAATATGGAGCTCCAAATGCTATGCTTATGCTTTGCTCTCTCTATTAGAGGTCTCTGGCACTTACACAATGGAGGGGTCCCTCTGAGGGAGAAACATGGCTAAGGAGTATGATCATAGCAAGACAGATTAATTTCGAGAGACCATAAAAAATAGTGATTCAATTTATAGCATTTTCCAATGATGTGTCTTACTAAGAAGGCTAAAAAGGTTATGTAACCAGGATTAAAAACTCCATTAACAAAAATAACAGGGCATTCTCATTCTTTTCTGGGGATAAATATAAACTTTCTAGAAGGTAATTTGCCTGTCAAAAGCATTAAAATAATCCATAACATTTGACCTAAAATCTCCACTATTAGCAACTTAAGAAAAATCAAAGATGCACTTAAATGTGTATAAAGAGGGTCAGTGTAATGTCACTTATAACATTCCAAGTGAAAACTCAGAAACAACATGTTCAACAACAGGAGTCTGGTTAAATTAATATTTGGATACTCAACTGATAAAACAGGCATAGTTATTAAAAATTATGTTAATAGTAAAATCAACATTAACAATATTGTTAATGATTGCAGTCAGCGTCATTTTGCGAAGAGCTTTATATAATTTATATCATTTAGTATTTACCCCAATTCTACAAGACATTAATTTTAAAAGGGATGACACAGAGACTTGAATATTTAGGTAACTCGCTCAATCACAAAACTTGTAGGAGCCATATCATCATTCAATTCCAATTCTAACTACTCCAAATTCTGTACTTTGCTAATTTCCTGTCTTCCATATAATTGTTATTAAAAAGCTTCATGATGTAGGGGTGGTGCCTGTGGCTCATCGAGTAGAGCACTGGCTCCATTACCGAAGGTGGCGGGTTCAAACCTGGCCTCGGCCAAACTGCAAAAACAGAAAAATAGCCGGGCGTTGTAGTGGGCACCTGTGGTCCCAGCCACTTGGGAGGCTGAGGCAGGAGAATCGCCTAAGCCCCGGAGTTGGAGGTTGCTGTGAGCTGTGTGACGCCATGGCACTCTACCAAGGGTGATAAAGTGAGACTCTGTCTCTACAGAAAAAAAAAAAAAGCTTCATGATGTAATGTTTGAGGAAAGCTACTGTAACAGAGACGTCTGCAGTATAAGATTCCAATTTTAAAAGTACACATTTTAAAATATCAGAAGAAAACACATAAAATAACAGAGGTAATCTTGAATGAGGAATTCATTTTCTTCTTTAACTGTTTAAGTCCAGGTTTTCAATAATGAATTTATATTATTGTTTACAGAAACAAAACCACACTATTTAAAATAAGCCAAATAAATCTCTTTGCTGTTACTTAGATCATACAAATTAAAGTGAATGCAATAATCATATTGGCCTTACCTTGTATATTCACGTCAAAATCCAACTCATCTTCCCCTGCAATGTTAGATGCTACACAGGTATATCGCCCAGTATCTGATATTTGAGCCTCCTTTATTTGAAGAGTGTGTCCGTTTGCAGCAATAGTTACATGATCATCGGATTTAAGGGGCTGTGATTCATTATGATAATGTTAATACCAAGTACCACAATGAATACTTTAAGAGGTCATGCAATTGATAGTTTTTATGAATCTTTAACAATAGAAATAAATTTTTATGTAAAACATTCAAGACCACACTAATTACATTTGATTAAACTGATTGTTTTTGAGTAATCAAATATTAATTTTTTTGAAAATTATATCTGGTATATTTTACATTTGTCCCAGGTATTTGTGGGCGATGCATTTTTTATAATTAAAAAATATGTTTTAGTTATATTTTTATGATTAAAAATATAATTAAAAATTATGTTCATACAGTTTACATTATATTCATAATAAACTTTCTACCCTATTTCTTCTAGCATCCGAATTACATTAACTTTTTGACTCCATCAGAGAATCCACAATCCACTGACTTTGCAATCTTTTCACTGCCTCTCCTTCTCTGGCTGAATTCAATCCCCTCCCTACCCAGAGAAGGTCTGTCATGATAATCACTGCTTGTAGAAATCTCAGCTCCCTGACCTCCTGTCCCTTTATATTCTTCCCCTTAGAAAAGCGCTAACCCTGTTTAAAACCAGTCTGTAATGCCCGTTCTGAGAATCCTCTGGTCTGTTGAAGGACGTTTCTCCAGCAACTGTGTCTTTTCTTATCTACATCATCAGCTATTTCTTTCCACTGGCCAGTTTAAATCTTAAAGAAACAAACAAAAATCTCTCTTGCTGTGGCCTGTCTCCACATTTTTTAATACCCCTTGTAGCAGAATGATTTAAAAGTGTTTTCTACATTTGCTGTGTTCAATTTCTTTCCTTACATCTTTTCTTAAGTCTACTCCAAACAGACTCTAACCATTATTATTTGACCAAAAAGACTCTGTCAATGTCCCCAATGACATTCAATTCATGTCGCTACCTTTTTGGGGGTAAATTCTAAAGTCTTTATTTTGCCTGTTCAGTGTCATTTAAAGTGGTTTAACTTGTCTTCATTTTGATGTGCTTTTTTTCTCATATCTTGTGGGACACTGCACTTCCTTACATCCCAATATTTTAAATCTAAGAGTCCCCCAGGGATTAATTATTGTTCCTTTTCTCTTTCTATCTAATCTCACTCTCCCAGTAATCTCATAGAAAAGCTTGGCCTCATCTCTGACTCATCTCTTTCCTTCACACCCCACAGTCTTCTACCACTTTAATGTAAGCAACCACCATCTCTCTATTGGATTAGGACCCTTTTTTTCTTCCCCAAGTACAGAAGCCAAGGTAACCCTTACAACCTTAAGTCATATCATATCATTTCATATCATTCCCAGGTTCAATTTCTAGTTAGTTTCCCATCAGAACAAAAGCCAACTGGACTCTAAGGATGTTCTGGCTTTTCATTAATCTTCAGCTCAAATCTTCTGTGTCCCATTCCAGACCCAGTCCTTCAGAAACTTAGCCCTGATATGCGCTGTGCTTTGGAATTTCTCCTAAGTTGTCTTACGCCAATTTCTTTTACTTTCTTTGGATTTCTGTTTAAATATTGCCCTATCAGAGAAGCCTTCCCTATTTAAGTAAAAGATCACACACTCCACCACTGGTATTCCTCTCCTTGACTGAGTTTTCTCTGATACCTAAACCATCTGACACATTAAACATTTTACTGGTTTATTCATTTAGTTTTTATCTTCTCAAAGTTCATTTGAGCAAACACATTCGTCTGTTTCTTTCATAGCTGTATTCTCTGCACCTAAAAGAGTGTCTAGCGAATAGTAGATATTCAGTAAATAATTCAGAACACAAAAAAATCATTATTAACATTGTGTCACTTGTAAAAGATAGCATCATTTAAATTTTCTATGCTAAGAGAAAAACTTCAGAATATGAATAAATAAACCTCAAGGATTCTATCAAAATTTAGTGTGGTAAATACTACCAATATTTTTTATGGTTTTTCTCAAAACTACTGCTTTGTTTGAGTAATGTTGCTTATCTCCAGACTGGAAAAACAGGAGAATGGATATGGAAAGTAAATTAAAAACAGTAACTTCTTTTGTGTTCACATTCTCGGTTTAATTTTTCAAATCCTGAAAAATTTAGCAGTGTAAAGTATCATAATTAGATCAATTTCAGAGTCTGGATTTGAAACTGTAATTTAAGTACTCAAAATGAAATTTTAAGAAACAAAACAAAATTGCCTCATTCCTAGTGAAATTCTAGCCTTTATTCCGTTTTTATGTGCATATGTGTTTGTGTGTGCATGTGTAGTAAGTACAAGGAAGAACAAGGCTTTAGAGAAAATTAAAAATAAAATAGTACGATTTCAAAGAAAAAGAAATTGCTTCCAAGTGGAATCATGTAGAATAGATATTGTATCATGAAGTGTGCTTATAGTCAGAAAAAAAAAAAAACCCTATAAACAGAACATGGTGGGAGTTCTGCATTTTTCTTTTAGCAATGGCTTCCAGATGAAACTTGCTTATTTTATAAGAGATGATTTTTTTTCTAGCTGCCAGATTGCAAAATCCATCTGGGACCTGAAAAAAAATAAAGCTATATCTTTCCTGCATCTTGAATCATGACTATGATCTGAAGTTCCATAACTGGAAATGAACTGACCATTTGGGTGATTATGTGTAAAATGGGACAAATAGCAGCTTAGCTGTTTCACATCTGTAGTAAAGTACGGTGTTAACTGCAGCTAAAAATTCTATTTTGGTCTAAGATCAACAGCACATATGTCTTGAAAACACTCATGGAAGAACATAAGTTGAATTAGAATAGGCTTAGATGGTCTGAAAGTCAGATCACAGAATTAAAGGATCTGCCTTTTATTTAAAATTTCTCATTGTTCCCAGTTAAGTGTATTGGAACTCTCATCATCTCTCTTGGTTTTCAAAAATTTATCTTGGAATATTAAAAATGTTACCTTTTGTAAGGGAGTTAAAGAGATTTAGAGAAAGTTCTAAGTAAATTTAGTACCAAGTTATACATGGTACCTGTCATTCTAATCTACTTTAGCAACATTTGTCTGTTTCTTCTCTACTAAGTTTACTTATTCTGTGAAACCACAGAACAAAAAATCTATTCCCTTAACTTTTCCAGTGAGACGGCGGCTAGATGTTCATAGACAACTGCTAATCTACACAAAAATAATCCTGCAAACTTTCCAGTGATGGAATAACCCTAACATTGTTGAACATGGTTCAGAGATTTATTGTGGCTGCTGCTGTTTTGCAATTTTAGATGCTAAGAGGATGATGTTTGCTAGTTTTAAGGTCACATTGAGTTTCTGAGTCACTTGTGTCTATTTTTTTTTATTTGATCATTCTAGTCTTTACAAAATTATCACCAAATGCAAAAAGCTGTGACTAGCCTGTCCATCCTTGTACCAGCTGAGGGAGGCAGAAGGAATTGCATAAGCTTCACATTCCAAGGTCAGGGTGTTGTTTACTTTGATCTTCACTTCTTTAGGGGAAAGACCTGGCCCCAAAACGTCCCCTTTCTTGATTATGGGTGGAACTGCAAAAATGAATATTACAGAGTTAAACATTGGTTCCCTAAAATACATGAAATACCAAGGAAATCACACAGAGGATCATGTAATAACAAAACAAGGAAATAGCAGATGCCCTTCCCATGATGGCCTCTCATCAAGGACCTAAGTTAACCTCTTATGGAAACAGTGGTTTTCAGATACAGGATGTAAAGAAAAATATTCTTCATTATGATACTGCCATTGAAACTCACATCCTTTATAGAATAGTTAATTTCGTTTGCTCCAGGTCCACAGACAGCCCAGGCATGACCCATAAAACATATTGTATTGGTCATTAAGGGTACTGAGTCAAAGAACAAAAGACTATCAGGAAGATACTCTTCCTTTATAAATAAAGAACAAAATATTGAGATGTGAGTGCTACTTTTTTTTTTTGGCTGGGGTGGGGTTTGAACCCACCACCTCCAGTATATGGGGCCGGTGCCCTACGCTTTGAGCCACAGGCGCTGCCCAGAGATGTGAGTGCTATTAATGGCAATATTATCTTGCTTTTTGTTTACAGGTAAGTGTACATTGGAATATCACTGATGATCTCATCTTGGGCGGTTGATTATAGCTTATTCATCTAATGACAGTTTTGTACATGAAAGTACTATAAATCAACCCGGAGAGTCATTCAGAAGGAAAACTAGAGACGCTTAAGGAAGTGCCACTGACAAGGTTTCCAACAAGAAGACAGTGAGTGGACTGAGTGGCCCCTTTACCTCTTTAAGTAATTGAGGCCATGGGCATAATGCTTAATTCATTTCCCATCCTTAAGGAAGCAAGCTGCATAAACAAGAGTCTTTAATGATGCATATAAATTTTTATGAACCATAATGAAAAATAGGATTGAACAAATCAGAAAAATCAGGGCAGATGTGAAACAGTGTTCTTTTAGAACTTACTGTAGACCTTCACTTCATAGTGCTTAATCATCTCCCCAGCCTCGTTAGTGGCCACACAAGAGTATCTCCCAGCGTTGTCCTCCTGTGCATTGAGGATCTGCAGAGTCCTACCCCCTGAAAAGTCAGGGAATATCAATGAGTCTCTCAAGTCACCGTGGTAGCACAGTACGCTCGAACTGTAGAAGTTTTAGTTCTTATCATTAGCATATTTCTTCTCATACATGCTGATTCTGTGATACACATCTGACCTTGACAAAGTACAGCAATACACGATTCTGTGATAGACATCTGACCTTGACAAAGCACAGCATACACAGCAAGGCGGGTGAGGATAGCCATGGGGGCACCACAGGTCCTCTGTGGTGAGAACTCTCATGCCCATTCTGACCACACATGCCGCTATACACCTTCTTATATCACTTTCTTTATAAGTAGGTTTTTGCCTTAATCACCTTTTTACTCTCACCTGCCTATCAGGCAAGATTAATTGTGTTGAAATACCATTCCTATGATGGTACTTTCCTCCTTAAAACTCTTATATGGTTCTCAATTGATTAAAGTAGAAAGTCAAAACTCTTTAATCCAGGAATTCAAAACATGATTCTAACTTTCCTTGCTGATCTCATCTCCAGCACTCCCTACTACCCACCCGCGCACACATTATCTCTACTCCAGTGGGGTTGAGAGGTGCACCTATTACTTGCTCATGGCTAGGCCATTCTTACTTTGTACCTCTCTTTCACTAATCACCTTAATGGATCCAAAACCTTTCCTAACTCATTTCCAGTCAACTAACAGTCAACTATGTTCTAGAACTTTCTCTAAAGTTGGGTTCAAGTTCTGACCAAGTAACAAAGCTTTTTCTGACCACTTCAAGTCACATTGGCCATTTATTATTTTGACTTCTTTTAAAAGTTTTCATTACCCCATTTATCATACCCCCAACTATTCATAATCCATGATTATTCAGAGACTCACATTGTTAATGAATTTTTGCATGTTATCTCTCTTCCACATAAGACTATAAATTTCTTAAAGTCAATGATTACACCTTTTAATGTTTTCATTTCATGTGTATGTTTCCAGATTTAAAGAGAAATAAATAAATTCTTTCTTTCTTTTTTTTTTTTTTTTTTTTTTGCAGTTTTTGGCCGGGGCTGGGTTTGAACCTGCCACCTCCAGCATATGGGGCCGGTGCCCTACTCCTTTGAGCCACAGGCACCACCAAAATAAATTCTTTCAATCTAAATACTAACTCTCCTTCAAGGTTCAATTCAATGGGAAATGAATTTCTATCATTTTCAACATGCCACCTTAGCAATAGGTTATATTATAGTTATTTATTTATTTGCCTTTTTATGTAGACATTGTTCTGATCTTTCAAAAAGTAATTTTCAGTCAGTTAGGTTATAAACAGACAACATTTAAAAATTTTAACAGCAATAGAGCGTGATACAACCAATAACATAGGTACTTTGACAAAAAGTAACCGATGACTCTGCTTTTCTACAATAGTAGATGACAAAGATGCATCTTGAGCATCTTAAGCAAGTTTTTTACCTGGCAGTATACGAATATTCTGGCTGGATTCTAAAGGAGCTCCATCCTTAAACCAGGTGATGGTAGCTGGAGGATATGAATAAGCTTCACAGACCAGAGAGGTGGGGCTGTTCAGGATAACAGTGACATCTTCACGGCTGCCATCACCATCCACACCAGCAATTGTAGGAGACACTGAAAAAAGGTTAAAATTTGATTGAAGAAATATATTTATAAATGTCTCTATGTTTGCATTTCTAAATTTCCATTTACTTCTATATATTTTCTATTCCCTAAAGTTACAGAAAAAAGTTAATTACTGTTCTTACTCAACACAAAAGCAGCATTTTGAAATCCCTCAAAAATCTCCCAGGGTAATGGAGGAGATGACACGTTAAAAAAAGAATCCTAACAACAAAGTGAGGACGACGAAGGGAGTGTTGGGGGAAGGTGAGCAGAGGCTCGGCATTCAGTCCAACCCGAAGTCAGTGTGGGGTGTGAAGCGCCTCCTTAGGGAAGGCCTCTTAAAGGCGGACACGTCAAAGTGAGCCTGAAAGGATGAGTGGTAGTGAGTAGGTGAAAAGAAGGGGGACTCAGCAAAAGAGGGGGTGTACTGAGACCAGAGCAGTAGTGAGCACTGAGGGGCAGGCAGGGAACACAGAGGAGACAAACTTGAGTGGGTCAATATCAGAATCAAGAACAAAAGAGACAGGTGCGTTTGTTTCATAAAAGATAACGAGGGACTGAACCAGAACACGTGGGAAGATATAAAGAGGAGGGAGCAATTAAAGAAAGATTAAGGAAGCTAATTGGCAGGACTTGAAGATGACTAAAGGAAACTGAGCACAAAGGGACTAAGAGACTAAAGGAAACTGAGCACAAAGAAAAGTTTCTTTGTTTGGGAACTTGTCAAACTTCAGTGAAACAAAAACACATAGCAAGATTTGTTCATTCCTAGGGGAAGACGGTCTGTTCAGCTGGGAATAGCTTATACTTTAAGTGTCTATGAGAATTCCAGGTAGAAATGTCCAAGAAGCAATTCTATATGGGAATTTGAACCTTGCAAGAAATATTTGGGTTGCGGGTATGGATTTTCCGTCTTTTGTCTATAGGAGATGATGAATCCACATCTGGGAATGAATCGCATAACTTGAAAAGCAAATCTAGAGCAGGGATTTTCACCTGGTGCATGGCAACACACTGGTGTGCCGTGAGAGGATCTCAGTTATGCTGAAAAAACGTTTGAAGATCATTAATTAAATTATTTTCAAAAGAAGTTCAAAGCACAGTAAGTGTACTCTTTTTATTAATTTTTTTCTGATCAACATAATTTAAGTGTGCCATGGAAGTTTAATTATAGGTTCAAGAGTGCTGTGGGGGAAAAAAACAAGGTTGAAAAGCACAGACCTAGAGTAACAAGAGCAGTGAAATAAGGACAAAATACTGGGAGCTAAATGTGTAAGAGACAGACCAAGTAAGAATTCATAAAGGAGAGAGAAAGGGAGCGATCAAAGGCGTGCAAGGAAAACTAGGGAAGATCACCGTCAAGGAGAAAGAGATGGCCAATGTACAAAACATTAAGACTATGAATGAAAAATATTTGCTGGACCTGGCGACCGGATACTTCTTGCCAAAGCAGTATCTTCTTGTCAAGAACGATGTGGGCTGGCCGGATGCAGTGGCTCACGACTATAATCCCAGCACGCTGAGAGGCCAACGCAGCTGTATCACTTGAGCTCAGGAGTTCAAGACCAGCCTGAGCAAGAAAGAGACCCTGTCTCTCTCTGCCAAAAACAGAAACAGTAACTAGACATTGTGGCAGGTGCCTATAGCCCAGCTACTTGGGAGGCTGAGGCAAGAGGATTGCTTAAACCTAAGAGTTTGAGGTTGCTGTGAGTTATGACGCCGTAGCACTCTAACTAGGGTGACAACGTGAGACTCTGTCTCAAAAAACAAATAAACAAATAAAATGAAAATAAGAATAATGTGGGAAGAAGCCTGTCTTTAGAAGGATAGCAAGTATAGGCAGGGAGTAGTTATAATATGAAGCAGTGGCAACAGTGGAAGGTGGAGCTGCAAGACAGACAGACTCTGGGAATCACTGACATACCAAAGAAGGTGGGAGAAGAGTGGTCAGGGCAGAAGTGCCAGCAGGAACTGAGAGCAAGGACAATTCATTCTCTTGGAAAGGAAAAGGTAAAGGTAGTGAGTTTATGGCTGGGTGGATTGCAAGTTGCAAACACGGACACTTAAATAGCCTCAACTTTATTATGTTGGTGAAAAAGAAAAAAAGACTTTCTCTCTCTCTCTCTCTTTTTTTTTTTTTTTTTTTTAGAGACAGAGTCTCACTTTATCGCCCTCGGTAGAGTGCCGTGGCGTCACAGCTCATAGCGACCTCCAGTTCCTTGGCTTAGGTGATTCTCTTGCCTCAGCCTCCGGAGTATCTGGGACTATAGGCGCCTGCCAGAATGCCTGGCTATTTTTTTGTTGCAATTTGGCCAGGGCCGGGCTTAAACCTACCACCCTTGGTATATGGGGCCGAGGCCCTACTCACTGAGCCACAGGCGCCGCCTGAAAAAGAAGGCTTTGATTCAGATCCCTCAGCCTTCCATGAACGAAGGACAGTTACAAAGAAATGTACAAGTAACCAGAAAACGGTGACTTTTAGGGGAAGGAGGCATAGTCAGCTGGTAGGACTTAGGATACCTATAAGAAGGAATCAGAGGGCGGCCTGGGAGCTCACACCTGTAATCCTAGCACCCTGGGAGGTTGAGGCAGGTGGATTGTCTGAGCTCAGGAGTTCGATATCAGCCTGAGCAAGAGCAAGACCCCATCTCTACTAAAAAATAGAAAAACCAAGGCAAGAGGATCACTTGAGCCCAAGAGTTGGAGTTTTTTGTGAGCTATGATGACACCATGGCCTTCTACTCCCGGCGACAGCTTGAGACTCTATCTCAGAAAAAAAAAAAAAAAAGAAAAGAATAAGAGATCCCCACTAGAGATGGCCTCAGGGGAGCTGACATCTTTAGGAAGGGTCAAATTTCAATTATAGTTAGAAGCTACACAGAGTTTTAAATCAGGTTTTCAGAGAAGACGGAGAACAAGTTATGGAGATGGGTCAATATGGGGAGATAGATCAGTAGTGGGAAGAATAAAGCAAGAGGAACTTAGAGGTCTAAGAGAAGCAATGAGCTCCAGGAGAGGAGAAGGAACCCAGAGGTAATGCAGGGCTGGGCATTTGCCGGTTATACACTGGCTGGATGTGCAGAGGTCACAGACATGTAAGGAGACACTTGGCTCATCATTTTCATTCATAATCATCCACGTACTCTGTTACACAATGCTATCTTAGGTGCCAGACCTAAGCCCTACACAAAACAAAAATGGGTTCTGACCTTGGGGATTTATGGTTTTGGACAATTATTATATTACACACACACACACACACAATAGTCCCTTAAGTATTATCTAGTATTTTTTTTTATACAACATCTGAAAGCTGAGACATTAGGTATTTGGATTTAACTATATTTGCATACATATCTTTTCTACTCAATTAGACAGAGGGCTTCTCGAAGGGTGTGTTCTATAGGAGAGGCTCTTACGAATGGGAGTTATCTATCTACTCTCCCAGTAGTATAGGCAATAACTACGAAACAAACACACATGATCAAAATTTGCCTACTCACGTACAGGACAGTTGATTTTAGTAGAGTTATTTTGATATTGGTAATCAAATACAATACAGTTAGGTAGTGCATTTTAAATGTCAACAAGTGAGCAGAAATTAAGAATCTATTTTAATGTCTTCTCTGAGATGTCGGCATGACTTTGCTGCTGCAGAAACTGAATGTTCCAATACTCACGGTTCTTTCATTATACCTAGTCCACACAGACATTCAGATGGACAATTTCCAGGAATGGCAGAATGATAAAATACTTCAGTTCGAGACCTATTTATTGTTTCCCTGCTTCTTTTTGACCAGCATATCCTTACCTTTTACTATTGCTTGTTTAATGCCTATCTTAGTCACAGCTGTGTCCTTAGCACAAGACACCATGCCTGGGGCCTAGGACACAGTAGGTATTCCATGCATAATGAATGGATTTGTGAGTTCATTAATGAAGGATAAACAGTATACAACACAAGTGCTGATCCTTCTTGCACCACCAAAGTCTATGATAGAAATATTAAGTAAATAGAGAAAGAAAAGAAGATACTTTAGCCTATAGTCATGCCTGATTTTTCAGGATCTGAGGCAAAGCTTACACTTACACTTACCAAACACATTAAGACTGAAACTTTTGCTCTTGTCGCCAGCTGTATTAGAAGCCAAACACGTATATCTTCCGGTGTGTGACACTTGGGCGTTGGTAATGTGAAGAACATGGCCACCAGCCTCAATGCGATGGGCTGCGTCTTCCTGGACAAGCTGCCCATCTTTGTGCCAGGTGATTTTGGGCACTGGGTTCCCTGTGAGAAAAGCCATTTCTGAGAGCTGGCTAAAAATCATGTCCACAGTGGATAAATAATGACTGGGGGGCTTCTCGCTCATTTGCCTCCTCACATATCTCACTTCTAGAGCAGCGGAGTAACCATTTATTTAAAAATAAATTTGCAAACTAACCTACTTTATCATAATAATGACCATGCCATAACTTAAAAAATATACATAGATTACAAATCAGGTTCAAATGAAGTTAGTTTGCACCCGGAAGTAAAGTTATTCTAAATTGACCTTTGTGTTGAACTAAAATTATACCATACTTCAGATGATTTTAATTAAGTATTTTCAGACTAATCATTTATAAAAAAACACAGCATTTTTATTAAAAAAACTATTACTCACAAATACATTTGCATTCATATTTAATTTTAAAACATTTTATATTTTTGAAAAACAAAAGCTGTAAAAAGAGTTAAAAAATGAAACCAGTCAAAAGCAGATATTTTGAATTTACACCAGGATTCCAGCATACAAAGATGGGTAAATGGATACATATAGAAATATATTAATTATTCCTTTAAAGTTATAGCCTACAGGAAAAAGATCTTTTATAGCTGTTTTAAAAGGAAGCGTATATTAAATACTAAATTTTAAATGGTTCAAACAATTTTTGAACCATTTAAAATCATAAAAGTAAGTCATGTTAGGTACAAGGGCTAAGATTATATATTAGAATTGTCCAGCTTGAGGGGAAAATTCTATAAAATTTTGACAACTGTCCATTGCGCAACCATTGCTAAATTATCACATTGTTTTCAGAAAAATAGTTAATAGGTTAAGTAACAGTATATATTACTTTTTTATATCTGCCTTTCCTAAAACAGAAACATTTCCTTGCTTACTTAAATTTATTGCTCACACAAGGCATGTAAACAATGAAATAAAAAACTCATCAAATCTTCCTTAAAACTCTGGCCATCCATAAATGTTACGGGCTACTCTTATTATTCCTTGAAAACTCCGAGGCCATCTACAATCAAAAGACTTGCAAAGTGTCCTCTTAGAGATTTACTCTGATTACATGCAACAAACTGATTTGCTGGCAAAGATGGTAAATTGGCTTTGGATTTTTATTTTTCCCGGTCTTCATCACCTTAGCAATATGGAAACGTGTTAAAAGCTGACAGTTTTGCTCTTGAATAATCTCCACTATCACTAAATGCTATTTTCCCACCAAAACTCCTACCTTGTTCCTTTGAAATGAAATTTAAGAAAACGGGGAAAGAGAAAGAACAGTACAACCACAAGGAAAGGGAAAATAAAAAGAAGTCGGGCAGGAAAAACATCCATGTAAGTAGAAACAAAATGATTTTTTCTAAAAAAGAATAATTTATCAAACTGAAAGAAAAGACCCCTCCCTCCCTCTCTCCATTCCTTCCATCTTTCCTCCCTCCCTCTTTCCTTCCTTCCTTCCTCCTCCCCTCCCCTTTTCCTTTCTTTCTTCCTTCCTCCGTCCCTTCCTTCCCCACTCAATTCCTCCCTACCTCCCTTTCTTCCTACCTTCTCTCCCTTTGCCCTTCTTTCTTTCCTTCCTTCTTTCCTTCTTTTCTTTCTTGTGGGTATTTCCTTCTTGTCTCCACAGAATCTGAGAGGCTCCCCCCTACATTTCTACCAGCTATATTTGTCTCGAATTCAATTTCAAATGTCTATGACAGTAGCTGGACTTTGCCCCAGCCAGTTAAGATGTGGGGAGGGGCACTGGCTGTCAGTGAGGGGGGTGCCGCAGGGGTGGGAGAGCCGAGCCCCTCACCTGTCACTTCACAAATCAGCGTAACACTCTGTTTCTCTTTTACCTTCACATCTTCCAAGGTATTTTCACCCACAATATGAGGTGGTACTAAAAAGAAAAAAAAGAAAAGAAAACCACACACACAGAATAAATAACAGCTCTAGCAGCAGGCCTCATATTTTATAGGCATCTATTTAATATATATTTTTTTATTTTTTAAAAGACAGAATATCATTCTGTCACCCTGGGGTCATAACTCACAGCAACCACGAACTTCTGGGATCAGAAGATCCTCTTGCCTCAGTTTTAATATTTTTAGATCCTTCTTGTCTCAGAAGAGACAGGGTCTCACTCTTGCTCAGGCTGGTCTCGAACTCCTGAACTCAGGCTATCTACTTGCCTTGGTCTCCCAGAGTGCTAGGCTTACAGCCATGAGCCACCGCGCCTGGCCAATATTTTTTATTAAGCTATACATGTGTAAACTTCAAAACAAATTCCCATGCCTCATTCCTTATTTGAATGTTGTAATATTATTTGATCAATACTAGTTTTAAGATATGTTATGAAGTTATATGTCATGAATTCAGTTATAGTGAATTTTATTTTAATGTAAGTCATAAAATCTGGATAAAATGTGTTGACAAACCAATGAGTAAAAAGATATACTAGACATGTATTTCTCCCACTATAACTCTACTATGCACTCACATTAAAGAAGTCATTCAGCAATCCAGAACACTGTTGAACAATTGTGAACCAACAAGACATGGCATTTTAGCCATTTTAATCAGACCGATCACCTCCAAACAATTCTAACATTGAGCTCTTGCCAAGAGTCACAGTTCAGAGGCCAAACTACACAAAGGAATGAGATCAAGCTGTAAACCCATTTAACCCTTCTTCCCCAATGTATTTAAGCTAGTTAGATTTTCTTCTAGATATTGCAACTTATATAAGTACCTAACACTGAAAGTCCAAAGGTTTTTCTTTCTTCACCAGCTGCATTCCTCGCAACACAAGTATATTGGCCAGCATCTTCCATTCTGGTTTGCATCATTCGAAGTGTCCTGCCTCCTGCAAAAGCAAAGGCTTCATCCAAGAGATGCATGTAGACTGACAGCAAAACTCTGCTACACTAAGGAGTGTAATTTGGAGGGAAACTCCATCTAAGGATAAGCATAAGGAGTCATCCAATGAGATGAAACCAAGCTTGCAGGGAACTAAGAGACACACGGAGAGAATAGGCCTGGAAACCATTTTTGAAGAGTAAAGTCAGAGAAAAAAGAGTCTTAGATTTTGTAGTCATTTTCTAGCTGGTATATTTTTGCTTGGCATCTTGCAGTTGAACTAAAAATATTGTAATAGTTAAACGTGGAATAATTTTCATGTAAATGTTCACCTGGATCTGGTATTGCCAAGTGTTTCCATCTGTTTTCTGTTTATATAAACACAACAAGCTGGTAGGGAGCTTTTTCTATAAGCAACCTCCCCACCCTCAACCCAATGAAAGATGAATTTAGTCATGTCAAATACAAAGTTAGTTACCTGAATCTGGTCTTTTTTTCCACAATTGAATTGAAGCAAAGTTGAATGCACTAAATGTGTTTTAAAAAACTTATGTAAATTTAGAAAGGATTCACATATTCATTGCGACTTCAGATGACTGAGACCATAATATGATTCCAGTTGAGAGCGATGAAAGCAACATAACTTCCATGAACCATTGCTGGCTCTACGAACCTCAGCCTCATAAATCTAATGAACCTTCTTTTCTCTTTGTTCCCTCACCCTCTCACTTAATCCAGTGAAAACCAAAAATGGGTTCTGACAGTAAGTTATATGGAGATAATTTTAGATAACTTCATAACAATGATAGGGTCTTCCCCCAAGTCCTGTTTACAGAAAAATTATACTAAAAGTCTCAGGAGGACTAATCCCAATAAAAGCAAGTGTGCAGCAGACGGAGGACCAAGCAAGTTGTGTGCCATTCATTTGCTCTCATTCGTCTATTGCACAAGACACATGTTCAGATTGTAAAACTGAATAACTCCTTTGGCAGAACCACGAGGTGAAATACTTTTAATGTGTTTACTCAGGGATCTCCAGCTGCTAGTCGAGCAAAATAAAACTAAATAAAACCAAAACACCACTCCTGTAAACCTATAACAAGCCAGAGTACATCACTTTATCTTGCCTTTTTCACTTCCAGAAGCTCTCATGTACTTATTACATTTAATAAGAGCTCCTATTTTCTTGGAGGTTGAACATTTTTTTAAAGCCAAAAAAAAATATGAATATAATTTCAAGCCAAAAAGATATCGTGTTCATGTTTTTGGTGATCAAATTTTACTAAAATCTTCACTACTTACTGTGCACTTCCTAAGATCAAGAGTGACTGAGTTCTGTGAAAATGAAAGCTTTATAGTAAGGATGTAGGAAAGTTTCCCAGGATGGACAGATCACAAATATTCAGGTTGTTTCTGGCAATAATGATGAGTAGGCACTGGATGTTTACCACAGAAACAAGTGCTGCGTTTACTGCTTTAGATACGTTGACTCATTTCACCTTCACAAAAATCCTAAGAGGCACGTCCTATTAATATCTTCCCATTACAAGTGATGACACTGAAGTTAGTGAAGCTAGCCTGAGGTCATAAATATAGTATTATAGGCAATAGATGTGATTATGCTATTAATAGCCAAGAGCATTCATCAAGATCCTCTCATTTATTAGTTCAACATCAGGAAGGAATGGAGGGACCTTGGATTATTTAGACATAATTCCAACACTAGGAAAAGATCTTTTCTGAAAATGCTTTCAACAGTGGTAACTTAAACATTGAACAGATTGAGGGGCAGGAAGCTTAAAGCCACTTAAAGTAACTCAACTTGGCTTTAAACATGCTAATTTTTTTTTTAAAGTTGTTTCCATTCAAACCCAAATCTGTCCCTAGTATCTTCCATACACTGACTTGACTTTTAACCTCTGGAACTAAACAAAACCAACATGACACTTTCCACATCAAGACTTTTCAAATATTTATGTTTAATTTGCATTAGGCACCCCAAAACTCACAAGGCTTTTCAAATTAAATCAATCATCATGGTGATCTTCCTTTGCAAATATTGTCAATACATCCTTCTTCTAGTCTTCCAATAAAGTCTGCTAAGTCTAGAGTATAATTGATCTCTTCCTTTTCTTACTGAAGAAAATATAGTCTATTAATGTGACAAAATATTGCTTTTGATTTTTTGATAATCATATTATACCATTAATGCATACTGAGTAACTAACACAATTCAGAGATCTTTTTATATTGAGAATTCTGAAGCTATACCCCACCAAAATTTTCATCATTGTTTTCCTAGATTTTTTTAATATTCTCTTTACTGCAGAATGTTTTCCCAGATTTTAAGAAGGAAAAGCATTATTTCAAGACTCAAGCCTTATTTAACCTTCACCTTGTTAGGTTTAACTCAAAATTCCAGCATGAGGTATATTTGAATTTGGATACCTTCACTCAATATATTAGGTGTTTTTGTAAGTATCCAAACTTTTTATTAACCGCAGAGTTGGCAAGATTATCTTCCTAGTCTATATCCAAGTCATCACTGGGCCAATAGCAGATTCCTGTGGCATGCCTTAAGAAACCTCTCTCCATGTTTATCCTGATCCATAAATGACCAGGTACTCAGGTTTTTCTACATAATCATATGAAGAATAAGCTGAATATCCCTTTCACAATGGTAATAAAATCTTAGCTCACAGGAAGCTCTCTCATCCTAAAAATATAAACATCATTGATATTAGTCATGAATAAATTGAAATACTTGGATACAGTGTTATATTATATAATATGATTTACTATAGGCTTTGGATCCAATGTTAGCACTTCCTTTAGTTCTTCACTTTTTAAATTGGTTGGTCCTTACTGTGGCATGAATGCTTTGCCCATGAATTAAGCAATAAGTCAGTGACAAGGTTTATCATTTAAAGGAATCTAGAGATGTTATATTCCTCTTGTTAAAATAGCTTCTATGTCCTTCTAAATATTTTCTGTTAATATGATTAGTGAATATTATAGTAAGAAGCTATAGAAGAAGATCAGAAAGGAAAATAAAACAATAAAATCACTGAGCAATCTTAAATTAAGGAGAAATGATGGTCATATGAAGCTAACCAAACTGGCAGGTTACCAGAATTTCTACTACCTGAGAGAATCCGCACAGAACTGCTGAGGCTGATGGGCCACCCGTCTTTAAGCCAAGTTATTGAAGGCAGAGGAATTCCGGAGGCTTCACAAGTCAAGGACACTGAGTTCTTTTCCACCACACTGATATTTTCAGATGCCCTGTGGTTTCCTATGATGCTTGGAGGGGCTATAAGACAAAACAAAGCAAATAGAACACAGAAAGGAAGGCAGTTAATATATATCAAATGCTAAATCTTAAATAGCATCTTGCTAATAATAAGACTTACATTTTCTGATCACCAGTAAGCAAAATAAGTGATCACAATAATTAGCTATTTTTTTTTTGTGGGTGTGTGTGATGTTCCCAGAAGTAAAAATATCATTTCTTTGCCACTTGCAGCAGTAAATGACTTTTATATTATTATTACAATAGTGGTCAGTGATGCTGTTTGAGTCACTCATTTTTTTTAGTATATTTATAGTATGGATTCATACCTTCTTAAGAGCAGGATTTTATAAAAAATAATTCTAATCCTAAAAATTAAGAGTAGCCTAACAAAAAGATACTTCAGATTAATTCATTTTTTCTTTTGCATTGTGATTAATGTAGCTTTGAGGCACACACTGGTTATAAACTACAGGATATATGTTTTCTATTTATATATATTTTCATATACATATTATATATATATAAACATATATTTTTTTAACTATAGGATATTAACACTAAATTTTGAACATGTCTTAATGGGATTTAAGTTGTAAGACTTATGACCACTAAACTTATTTTAGTTTCTATAAAATTATAGCTCAAATTTTATGCATCTAAATAGTTGTTCCTGTGTATGTGTATGTTTGGTCTATTCCTACGGACATTTATGGTTCATTAATTAGAATATTAAGGCCAACTTCAGTACAACTCATGCCTACCAGATGCTGAGCCATTATGTCTAAGGAATTTTTGTTTATAATAACCTACTGAAGCCAGAAAATTTGGAACACTTATAATAAAAGAATTTTACTTGGGACAGCATTAGACCAAAAGCTCTTGAAGAAAACCATTTTTCATCTTACAGTGTACTTTCCTCAAGGAATATCCAATATGTGCTTATTTCATTAAGGTAAATAATACGAGGTCAGGCAAAGAAGGATAAATGATGAGACTGATTTAGGGAAGAAGAATGTATTTTAAAAGGATGTCCTATAAATAAAGGACTTTCCATATCCAAGGCCTCCACTTTTCACCTAGGATGTTAGATTATATCAGTTAGTGAATAGACCTATTGAGTGTCTTTTTACTTACCATGTACACTTAAGTCATATTTTCTGTCAGTCATTCCTGCTATGTTTACAGCAACACACACATAACGACCTGTGTCAGATATGTGAATGTTCTTCAGCTGAAGAATGCGGCCTTCGTCCAGTATTTCCACCCCTCTTCCCTTGGTCAAGGGGCGGCCGTCTTTCATCCAGGTCATTGTTGGCGGAGGCATGCCCTGCACCTCACACTCCAAGGAAATACTCTTGCCTCCAGTCACAGTAATTTCAGTTGGGTGGCTGCCACTGTTTGCTATGGTTGGTTGAACTGGCCAAGGAGTGAAAGATAAAAAAAAATAAATAGGAAATGTTTGCTTCAAATCTTACATAGGAATTTGCATCAGCCAAAGTTAAATCCCTTCTTCATGTTAAAATAGTAACTTCTAAAGAAAAGACCCAAGACTAATCAATATGGCATTACCATATTAAGAGGTGGAATTCTTCCCCACTGTTTCTAAGTGGGGTCATACTTAAAACTATCAATGCAGTAAGAAAAAAATGCTGTGTTTTGTTTGATACAAATACTTGAACTTGTCTATGTAGCTCTGCTTTCCATAAGTCTTCCTAGTCCTAATTATAATGGCTATTGACACAACGTCTGTTACCTTTCTTTCTTCTACCATCTGTTATGAGAGTTGGAAAAGCTGATAAGTTTCTCGTGACCACATGAATCAATTTAGGCCTATAAAATCTAAACAGAGATCTCTTGGGGTTTGGGGGGAAATCTTTTAATAAAGGGGAAAAATATCACCCCTTTCCCTTCTTGCCTTCAATGTGAAATTGACACCACGCTGTAGCAACCATCTCAAGAATCCCAGAGCTCCCATCTGATATGAGGAAGCTGCTAACCAACTCCAGGGACTAACTGCAACCTCAGGCTTCTTGTTTCGTGAGAACATAAACCTCTACCAGTTTAAGCTACTGAGAGTCGGTTATTCTGTTACTTGAAGCTAAAATTCACCTAACAAATATCAATTCAAAGAACATAAGTTAGACCAATTCTAATATACATGTGTGTGGAAAGAAAAATGGGCAAATGTCAGTAAGCCTGTGTTCCAGTCTCACTTCTACTACACACCAGCCCTGTTTCCTTGACCAGACCTGGAAGCCTCGCTGAGCTCACCTTTCCATATATGCAAAATAGAGGCAATAGTTTTATCTTAGATAATAGCTCGTGTAAAGATTAAATGAGATAATATAATACTTTAAGCACTCTAAAATCTTATACAAGTTAAACATTCTTTAAAATAAAATACTTTTAAATATTGTAAATCTACCCTATAGTACAATGCTATCCCTTTCTCCTCCCCGCGTCCACTATTCTGCCCCCAACAAAGTACAGCCACATTGAATGCCTGCCATTGGCAAGTTGATGCAGCATGAAAAGCAGTATTGCTGTATACTTGACAATATTTCCACTTCTCTTCCCTTGGTCAAGGGGCGGCCATCTTTTACCCAGGTCATTGTTGGCAGAGTAATTTCTCTCTAGTTGTATCAGCACAATTTAAATGTGCAGGTAATATGATAGTTATATGATATTATAACCACACTGCTTTGAATGACTAGTAAAGATAAGAAGAAAAAGTAAAAGAAGGTTGAAAAGGAAGAAAAGAAACTTGTGCAGAACCTTGGCTGATCAATCACTTACTGTAAACTTGCAGATTGTAATCTTTCTTTGTGGTTCCAGCGACATTCGATGCGACACATGTATACAGCCCTGCATCTGATTTTTCAGCAATTGAAATTTGTAACTGTCTGCCTCCGGATAAAATTCTAACTCGCCCCGTGGAATCAGCCAGCACTGGAGAGCCTGTAAAGAAAACCAAATGGCAGAATATGAAGCAAAAATACAGAGCGTTTTGTCTATATACTCTGATAGTATTTATTTACTTCCTAGTTCATGTACCCAAAATGTGGGTGACCCTGTGAAATAATCCTGCCCAGGGGTGCAAAATGAAAGAGGACTAAAATGTAAATAAACAAAAGAAATTAAGACGATCTGATAGTGGGCACTAACAAATATTTGTTGATGCATAAACTGAAAATATGCTCGATGGCAGAATACAATCTTAACATACATTGCAAATCTATCACAAATACAGAAAAAATATTTAATTTAGAAAATAATTTTTAACATTTATTTTAAAGAAGAAAATTTAGTTCATGGATTTTTGATGATTACACGTGCTCCACAGTGCATTTCATTAAAAAACAATCAATGCAGGAAATTCATTTTTTTATGGCACGTAATTAGTATTGAAAATAAGATTTTTCTGCCGGATAATATAAAAGTATCACAGGTTGAAAACCGACCTTTCTTCTTCCAAATGAGATTTGGGGGTGGAATACCACTTGATTCACACAGTAGACTAATGAGATTCCCTTCGATGACTGTAAGTTGAGCAAGTTCATCAGAACCATAAATATTTGGGGGTACTGGAAAAATAAAAATAAAAATACTATTTCTACATTAATTTCATATAAAAATTTCCTAACACTTTACATACAAGAATAAAGGTTTCTATTCAAATGACATGAGGAAAAAATTAGTATGTTAGGTTGACATATTAATACCATATTAGTCACCTAAAAGATGAATAATAATAACTAATAGTAGACTTCCCATTTTCACAGATATAAATTTAATTAAAATATTCATAATGGCACAAAAAGAAGCTTACTTATTACAGCTTATAAAATAGAATACTAACATGTTATAGTATACACTTGGTGAAAACTACTTAGAAAGTTCACATCAAAGAGCTAAGACACCTACCAAGTTTAAACCTAACCCAGTTACTGATGCCTAGCCAGCTTTGATATCTCAGATGCTAACAAAATTTGAAAATAAGGCATATATCTTGTGGTAAAGAACAGAGGTGGAGTGTTTTATCTACGAAATGGACATATCACTTATTCTAAATTGCACAGCCTGCTTCCTTAGTAGCCTCCAGCTTCTCCCTTGAACCTTCAAAGTGAATCCTGATTACCCATGCTTCTCTCAAAGAATCTGGAGTCTGCAGTTGCTGGTTGAACTCTCCGCTAGGACACCTCTCTGGCTGCAGTACTTATGAGATGGTAGATGCCTGTTCTTCCAAACTTCCAGAAGTTGAAATGTGGGAAATCCTCCTTAAACCACAAGTGGAGCTTCCAGTTATTGTTCAACCATGTTCTTGTAAAAGTCTCTGTCTAGTCCTTTTAGGCTCATACTGTCTTCTTACCCCCACTTGTGAACCTGTTATTCTTCCTCTATTCACTGAACAATTTGCGTCTGTTTTTAAACTTCCTGCCATCATTCTGTATGAACTCAACACTCACAAGTATAACCAGTGTAACTACTCAGTTCCTTCATCTGCTTATCCTTTTCTCCAGCTGAGGTTATATGATAGCTCTTCTCATCATCTAGAACATTCCACCCATAAATTTATAATGTTAGCCCATTCTCTGATAATTGCTTTATTCTTTTTGCTCTCTCACTCAATTATTCCCTATTTTCAATTTATTAACCTAATTGAATAGAATCTGAATCTCAAATCTTTTTTTTTTTTTTACTGATCTCTTTCTCTCTAGCTTACATTTCATGATAAAGTGTTTCAACTGCTCCTTTGCCAATATTCTCAACTGCCTTGCACACTTGCCCTTACTATTTGGAAATATCCTTACTCTGAATAAATCCTAGTTTAATCTGTCATCATCTTCACCACAGATTGAAAATTCTACAGAAGGAAATGACATAATTACAATAGATTGTTGCTAGTATAAATTTATAATATCCATCTTAAAATCACCTTTCCTTTTGATAGAGCTTCCATGAATACAAACATTGGAAACTTATACCTGTGATGCAACTCCCTCTGAGATCTAAACTTTTATATCCAACTGGCTACTTAACATCTCAACTTGGATGCTACAGAAGCATTGTCAAAACGTGACTTGTCCAGAATTTAACTGTCTACATTTGTTCCCTCGGCGAGGAAAGGGCATGATTGTCTATGCAGCCCAGTTGGCAAAGCCACACAAGCATCCATCCTTTATTCTTGTTTCCACACATCTTCATCTAATCAATCAATGATGTTATTTGACTGCTTAAATATGTCTGAAGCTTATTTGCTGCCTTTTAAAATGTGTCTGAGCATCCCAGTCACCCATTAGATACATTTAATATATTTAATAATCTATGGCCTTTAGAATCAAATGCATACTTTTTAAACTGATTAAGAGGCCTTCCTCAGTCTGCGCCTTTTTACCTCTCTACCTTATATCTCCTCTCCTCTGCATCACACTGGGCTCCATGGTGAATGCCGTTTGGTTCACTGAATGCAGATCTTGTTTCTCCACAGAGTTAATACCCGTTCACCCTTAAGGTGTCAAGTAAATGTCACATGCCTTGTATGTTTTCCCACATAACCTCCTATGAGAGCGCTTAGATTTAATTTTAATTGACTAAAGATTTTTCTACACCAGCCAACTATAAGTTCTGTGGGAATACTTGGGCTTTTTCGTTAACCTCTCTACATCTACACATGATGCAGTGCCTACAACATAGAAAGCACATAACATTTTTGAGTGAATCTACTGATAGCTCTACTTTCTTTCCTGTCATTCATCCTTATGTCTACTAAATCCTGCTTTCCATTATTAAATTGCTTGTCTTTGAGAGGCACTGTCTGCTCATTTGTAATTTCTGAGTAATTTGATTTCTCTGCAATGCATGACATTATTCATCCATCTATCCACATTCAACATATTCATTGTGCTCTGGGAACGTCATTGTCCTTATGTCCTTTATGATAGGTGCTTTACAAGTATTTCTCCTACTCTTTGTTGCTTCTCAGTTTCCTATTTGGCATCTCTTTTATTACACTATCTCCCTTCTTATATGGTGCCTTCCTAATGGCACTTGAGAGCCATTCTCTATAGTACCCTTCTGCACACATTCTTTTTACTCTTTTCAAGAGATTTCATCTGTCACCTTTTCAAGGGATCTCAACTGTCACCTATGAAAGTTAGGTCTCCAACTTTATGGTTTTAACTTCTATCTTTCCTAAACTACAGGCTCTTATTTCTGACTTCATGGCAGACAGCTTGATATGGATAGTCCACAGACACCTGAAATTTCACATATTAAAAATGAATTATTCACCTCCTTTTCTAATTGATCACCACTCCTCATTGTTCTTTTCTCTCTCTTTTGTAAAGCCTTACTTGATAAACCTGAGCCCAGGGTATTATGCATGATGGGAGCTAAATAAATATCTTTCCCTTTTGAAATAAATGAGGAAGGAAGAGAAGAGGAAATATGAGAAAAGGTGGGAAAGAGGTAGAAACAGAAGTTAAAGACAAGTAAAAAATATATAGTAAATATAAATTTCCTATGTAGTAAATATTACTATCAAAATGTAAATTAATCCTTTTAGAGGGTAAATAATAGTGCTTCTTATAATCTGCCTTCTGGATTTTTAAAATAAAAATAATTTATTAATGAGTTATTTTCTACATCAATGTATGCTTTTAAATCTTTTTAAGTATTCATTCTTCATTGGAATCAAATTTTTCCTCTAGTTTTTTTTTTTTACTTAAAAATGGTCACTAAATACTTGAAAAACTTCACTAATCATTAGGAAAATGCAAAATAAAACTACAAGGAGATGCCACCTTATCCTACTCAGAATGGTCACTATTAAAAAGACAAAAAATAATAGACACTGAGAGAAAAGAATGCTTAAACACCATTGGTGGGACTGCAAATGAGTACAACCTTTATGGAAAACAGTGTGAAGATTCCTCAAAGAAATAAATAGAAAGCTACCATTTGAACCCGGAATCCCACTGCTAGGTTTCTACCCAAAGGAAATGAAGTCGTTTGATCAAAAGATATGTACACTCAGATGTTTATCACAGCACAATTCATTATTGCAAAGATGTGGAATCATCCTAAGTGAGGAACTTCAATTCATGAGTAGATAAAGAAAATGTTATATATACACATACCAGGGAGTACTACTCAGCCACAAAAAGAAATGAAATAATGTTTGCAGCAACTTGGAGGGAACTGGAGACCATTATCCTAAGCAAAGTGTCTTAGGAATGGAAAAACACCACATGTTCTCACTAATAAGTGGGAGCTAATCGATGGGTAAATACAGGCACAAAGCTACATGCCGGACAAAAGAAACCAAGAAGGGGAGAGGGAAGGAGGCTAATTATGGGATTAAAAACTTACCAAGTGGGTACAATGAACACTATTCCGGTGATGAGATCACCAAAAGCTCTACCCTAAGTATTATACAGGATGTCTATGCAACAAAAATACTGCTACCTCCTTAGTAAATATTTTGAAATAAAAAATGAATAGAGTAAAATATGTTTTAGAGTATACTTTAATAAATCAAAGGTAAATTTTACCTCAATAAAGAACTTAAGTAAATACAACCAAAATTAAGAGAGCCAATATGTTATGAATGAATTTAAATAAGTTTTGAAAATAAAGACAAATATGCTGGAAATGGAAGTGCTTTGTAGTAGGCAGCCACAGCCAAAAAAGTTGTGATTGTTCTTATAAATGACTTTACCCGGCAACAAATAGCAAAATTTCAAGTGAGAAAAGCACTGTCCTTGGTCAGCATTGTCATCCCATCTCCCACCATACAAGTGCATGCATTATCTCTCATATACACAAACATGACTCACATACCTAATTTGACCTTCTGACTTATTTTTAATTGATCAACCCACTACTAGTTCTCAGGGAAGGTACACTCATTACAAGATCCTGGCTGTGGAAGCTAAAGGGCATGTTAGTCAGGGGAAGAAAATCATTCAGCATCAAAACCACAAGGAACTTGATCTACTATTGCTCTTGAATTAATTAAATAAGCTGATACTCAGGATAGTTTGGTGTCATCTAAATGTACCAATAACTGTCCACGTATGTATATATTATTATCAATTTTAGTTACGTGGATGGATGCCATTTTAAAAGTGATACAAAGAATAAAAGATTAGCCCGCAGGCTACATACATCAAGTGCTTTCACATCATGTGCTGTTTACACCTACCCCAAATGTTGACATTATAGTTTTTCTCAGTTTTTCCTGCAACGTTTGTTGCTTCACAAGTGTAACGACCAGTGTCTTGAACCTGAGCATCTTCAATCTGAAAACAAAATCATGCTTTGAAACCACAGTTTCTATTTCACAATTGGGGGGGGGGGTTTCTATTAATACTAATTGTGATCTCTTATTTCTAATTTTTATTATGAAGATGTACAGACACACAAAAAGTAAAGAATATAGAAAAATGAAAGGCCAACTATACACCCATAACCCAGATTCAAAACTTAACAAGATTCACCAATTTTATCTATGTCATACCTTATTTTAGTCTGGTTTATGTTAGTGGTTAAAGGTCTAGAAAGGCTTTTAAAAATCATTCATAGTAAATAGCAGAAGAATTTATAATTTCTGATAAAGTTAATTTGGCAACAATTATAGCAAATTGTTGTCAATTGTTGTTAATTATAAAGTTATAATTCTTACATATCCAGGAAACTTCAATAAAATAACACATTTATTATTGTTTTATTATAAATGTCTTTCCCCCACACTGGGTTTATAAGTTTCTTCAAGCCAACTGTTATATTCAATTAACTCAATCTCCTAGTATCTGCTTTGCTGCTTGATAGATGATAATCTATAAATAATTTTCATGTATTTATGTACAACATGCAATATCCATTCATCATTCATTCATTGACCATTTATCAGTTATTATGTACTTGCATAAGTACTGAAGGTAGAAAATATAAAGATACAAACATGTAATATATAGTGTCTGATGTGAGTTTATAGTCTTATAGAGAATATAATGCATGTTAACATAAAGAGTATAACTTTAATAATTTATTAATAAGTTATAAATGATAACACAAGAAATACAATAAACATAATGTGACTTATTTCCAAATAAGTTTACAATCACTAAATTCTAAAACATTTGAAAGAGGGAGAATCATTGGAGTTGGAGCAATGGTCAAAAATATTTAGGATAGCAGGGGTGCCCATCAGGCATTCAGTGAATACTTTTTAATCATCTAAATGTGAACAATACAGCTAGAAATATATAAAAGCAAAGATGGAGGATTACTAAATATCAGATCTGAATGGGTACTTTAAAGTCCAATTCCTCGTTTTCTAGATAAGGAAACTCAGAGCCCTTCCGGATCCTGTCGGACCTCCTCTGACATAATGATTTTCTTGTTCTGCTCTGATGTCAGAAGACATCTGGAGCTCAGGAATTACATAAAATGAAAATACATATAACAGAAACAGTTATGGCTTTTAGAAAGGACTTTCCAAATGATTTGTAAAAGAAGAAACTTCAGGAATACGCATTATGTGCCTATTAACGTGGTATGAAAATGATGTGCCTCCCATTCCATGGCGAGAGGTTACTAAATGGGTACTGAGTATATTCTTTGGCCCTCAAATGGGTTGATCACTGGTTATAGGAAGAGATAGTCTGTTCAATTTGAAAAAACTGACAGTTATTTTAGAATACACAACGTTTGTGGGAAGAGTATACAGAAGTGATCAGTACTGTGGATGTTACAGATTTACTAAGAGGTTCCACAAATGGTGGAAAAAATTATTCTTCTGGATGATCCAAGTTGAAGGTGTAAACAGCTTCATTTGATAAGAAGGAGAATGGAGAAAAAGTGCCAGACACACCTTTCTTACGGAGGAAATCTCATCACTCAGCTTGTGAGCAATGTGAGACACAAAAATTCAAGAAAGAGGGGAAGATCATCATCTTCTGACACTGAGGAAATGCTAAATGGGAGATGCATTTTATGATGCAAAATGAAAAAACATCAAAAAAAGATTGAACGGTTTGCAGCAGAAGACATAAGAAAGGTGGAAGGCTGGGTGTAGTGGCTCACGTCTGTCATCCTAGCACTCTGGGAGGTCAAGACAGGTGGATTGCTTGAGCTCAGGAGCTTGAGACCAACCTGAGCAAGAAAAAAACTAACTGGGCATTGTGGTAAAAGCCTCTAGTCCCAACTGCTTGGGAGGCTGAGACAAAAAGATCGCTTGAGCCCAAGAATTTGAGGCTTCTGTGAGCTACAATACGGTACTCCTCAATCTCAGAGTAACTGAGACTCTGTCTCAAAAAAAAAAAAAAAAAAAAAAGGAAGTGTCACATTCAAAAAAATTATAAACAAAAACACTTTAATTATTTTATATAACCTAAAATAGATAATAAAATCATCAAGTGAGTTTGTATTTGTTTTTCTCTTTTAAAATTATAGGATAACTACAAGTAATCCACCAACCTCTTTCCCACCTAAAATAAATAAGAGCTGGGACGTATGTGGGTGGCAGAAAAACTGGATTAGGATCTAAACTACTCAAAGTCACATAATTAGTGGCAGACTCACTCAAATTTGGGGTTTCGAGCCTTTAAAGTCTATAACCACAGATTTGCATGTCTCATAAAGAAAGTCAGGGGAAGGAGCAGAATAGATAGGAGGGATTAATATTTATTGCCTGGTGTGTTCCAAGAAAAATACAATGGTAAGATTTTGTTACTTGATCTAGTTAAAGATGTGTGTGAATGGTGTGTGTATGGTAGTGCAAAGGGCAGATGGTTTTATCTGGCCAATCAGGTTTGAGTTCTGTAGATGTTCATTTCTCAAATCTTCTCCCTACCCCCTTCAATGGTACCTGGTCAGTCTCCATGGTGGAGATCAATGGATCCCAGGATTTATTTTTACCATCACCTGAAGAACCAAACTTATACTCACTGAGATTTGCATTAATTCAAACGTCTTCTGTCATTCCACCAAAACCAAAGTTTGACCAGATACTTTCTAGAATGCTGGGCTCTGCCTCTAAGCATGAGCAGTGTTTCTTCTTTTTCTCTTTTTCTTTTTTCCCTACATTACTCAATTGGATTATCACTCTTTTTCCACTGGTGATTCTGTTGAAAGTTCTTTTATTTTCCCACCCAGCTGTACTACAGGATCATAATTTCCAAGCTCCTTTGCCACTAACATATACTTTTACAGCCCCCTGCCTCAGTTCTCCTTGGGTAAGCTACTGACACCTGCCTTTCATTTCTCAAGATTCTTTGTGTTTATCAGTCATAGCCTTCCTTTATCCAAGAAGCTATGTGGTGGTTAGTAGTAGTGTGAGTTCTAAAGCTACACTCCCTGTGTTCTAATCCGATGTCTGCCTCTTAGTAACTGTGGCCAGATTACTCTAGCTAGTCTTCCAATTACTCAGTTGGGTTATTAGGAGAATTTAATAAATCTTCAGTGGCCTTTTGGCCTTCTGAATCCTAATTCTTTAGACTACCTTTCAATATCAGCTCTTATTTAACCTTATCAATATTATTTCCAAATATTCACTTTGTTAAATTCTCCGTTTCAGCCAAACTATCTTACTTGCTTTTCTTAATCAGACCTTTTGTTTTACCTACGCTTGAAAAGCTCAGTAGTCTTCCAAGACTGATCCAGGCAACTAGAGTCTCTTTTCGCTACCCACCCCCAAGCATATTGTTTGTATCATTCAGTTGGTAATTGACTCAGCCTTAAACAGCTCTTATTGTATTTTTCAATGGAGTGGTTAGCTAATTTTTCATATATTTATGTAAAATTGGAAGACATCAAAGACATAAAATGTGTCATGCCTTTTGCATTCTTATCTAGAGCACCTAAGTGGTATTTGCTGACTGGTTGAATGACTGAAGCTAAGGCACATCTTAGAATATTTCTGTAGTATTTTCCTAGAAGCATCATTTTAAGATGGCTTCTGGATATGGATAAACAATTAAATATTTAAATCTCCCTAAACATATAAATCAAAAAAAAATTAAGGATCTCATCAATGAAAAAGTTCCCAGAATTTTTTTTTTTAATTTTTAAATATATGTATTTTATTATTAGTCTTTACCTTAATTACCCCCCCCACCACCCCTCCGTGGTAAGACAGAATTGATGTACAGAAAAGAATACAGAAAACACCAAAGATCCTGGTAGTGGGAGAGATTTCAAGTAGGGAGAGAGAAGCTCTCTCCGTTCCTCTCCCGGTCTTTCCCCGTCTCCTCCTCTAGGCCTCTAGCCTCAGGGGAGTCTTACTATTCTTATCTTTAAAATGGTGATAATACTTAACTTGTAGACCTTTGTGAAGTTTAAATGAGATATAAAGCACTACACACAGGAACTCAAACATAAAAGGAAATTGCTAAGTGATAGTAGGAATAATGGTACTTTAGGGATTAAGATCACTTTCATTTGAGCTCTCTTTCTTCAACTACCAGCTGTGACTTAATCCTTCTAATAGTTCTATTAGATTTTTTTTAGTTGTTTATGTAATAATGATATGAAAACTGATAATCAAGATTGATAGAACTACAGATGATGAAAGTATCCTTAAAGGTATTAGTGATAACCTAAGTAGTGAAGAGTGTGTCATTATTGTTGGGAAGATGGAATGCTTTCCTTCAGGAAAAAAGGTTACTATTTGCTTTTCCCCCAAGTTGTTTGTATGAATTATTCATACATTATATCTTTTCTTTGAAGTAATAATAATGATAATAGAAAATTGAAAATAATATAAAAAATAATAGCCAATGCAAAATATTTTTATGAAATAAAATTTTTTATGACAAATAATGGTACTTTTCTGCAATTTTTTTTCTTTTGAGACAGAATCTCACTTTGTTGCCCCTGATAGAGTGCCATGACATCATAGCTAATAGCAACCTCAAACTCTTGGGCTCAAGCAATTCTCTTACCTTAGCCTCCCGAGTAGCTGGGACTACAGGCACCCACCACAATACCCAACTGGTTTTTTAGGGACAGGGTCTCGCTTTTTGCTCAGGCAGTTCTCAAACTCCTGAGCTCAAGCAATCCATCCACCTTGGCCTCCCAGAGTGCTAGGATTACAGGCGTGAGCCACTGCACTCAGCTGCAGTTTTATTTTATAAAGACAGGTTTAGTCAGAACTAAACTAGTAAGTGGATGTTTGACAGTTTCTAATGGATGACATGAAATCTGTTGCGCTTATTAGCTAGAGCAAGGCTATACTAATTTATTTGTAGAATGATTAATTATATGGAGGGTCAGACGGGTGGTGAGAAAATGAGAGAGGTATAAAATGCAATGTAGTGATGGTATGTTTTAGGAGATGATGGTAATAATACTTAGTTAGAGCTCTTGAAAAGATGGGTTTAATTTACTTTATCCATTTAGCCTGCAAAGAATAATTCCCAGGAGTTCTCCTGCTTTACACCATGGATTTTTGTTTTCCTGGCACATCCTCTATAAAACACAAGGCTGTTAGTCACCTGTTAGATAGAACAGTTTTGGACAGTTTTTAGAGAATATGGACATAATGGCATATTAGTTTCAAAATGTAAAATTGACTTAGAAGGATCAGGTGAAACTTACTAAATGTAGAATATAAATGTCTTAACACAATAACTAAGAAAATGCCATGAAGGCTATGTTAACCAGTTTGATGAAACTATTTCAAATTGTGTGTGGAACCAGCACATTGTACCCCATGATTGGATTAATGTACACAGCTATGATTTAATAAAAAAGAAAGAAAGAAAAGAATGTAAAATTGAATCCTTAATTAGAGTCTCTTTATGATGCCAGTCAAACTGTAGCATGTGTATTGTTTTGTCCCATCTTCATATTCAATATCAGTTAAAATCATACTAAGGAGAATGTTTCTGGCTCGGCACCTGTGGCTCAACAGGCTAAGGCGCCAGCCACATACACCTGAGCTGGCGGGTTCAAATCCAGCCCGGGCCCACCAAACAACAATAATGGCTGCAACCAAAAAATGGCCGGGCATTGTGGCAGGCGCCTGTAGTCCCAGCTACTTGGGAGGCAGAGGCAGGAGACTCGCTTGAGCCCAGGAATTGGAGGTTGCTGTGAGCTGTGATG
>CAUYRH010121399.1:0-41634 GCA_963574655.1 Perodicticus potto | reverse complement strand
TAGCTGGGACTACAGGCGCCCGCCACAATGCCCGGCCATTTTTTGGTTGCAGTCGTCATTGTTGTTTGGCGGGCCCGGGCTGGATTCGAACCCGCCAGCTCAGGTGTACGTGGCTGGCGCCTTAGCCCGCTGAGCCACAGGTGCTGAGCCGCCACCCCCTACTCTTGACTCCTAGTGAAGTGCCCACCTGGCTGCACCCCCGCCCCACACGGCCCCCACTAACCCAACAGGGCGACAAGAGTGTGACCAACCATCCCGGTTTCCAGGGCTAAGAGGCTGCTGGACATCAGACTTCCAATTTGAAAACCAGGACAGTCCCAGGAAAACCTGGCAAAGTTGGTCACCCTACATTCTGGGCTATGCTGGTGACAGTGTGTTGTCACTGCTCAAGGATGACAGAGGATACCCAGTAAAGCTGGAGGGAGGCAGGTCTGGCTCTGCTTAGGCCTTTGCAGTGGTTCTCTTCATGCTATGTGGGCGCAGGGACTGCTGGCCTCCTGCAGAGGCTTTCTTAGGGATAAAGCTGTGACCACCAGGTCTCCCGGGAGTCAAGGAGGGGTGACCTACTCTGAACCCATTTCAAGATAGGCCTAACCAGGGTGTTCCCTCAACTCATAGGGCCCTGCTTTTTGGTTCAAGCTGTGCTTGATAAGGCCTTGGCAGGTCTGAGGAACTGCGTGAATCTCCCAACTCTGTGAGTACTGCAGGCTGTCCCCCTGGAGTGGGCAGGAAAAGAGAAGCTCAAACAGTCCCCACCCCCAGTCTGGATCATGGGGTTCGATCAGTGGCCACACAGGGCCCTTGGGGGCACCCACCCCCGGACTACCTAGCCAACCCACGAGCTCCCAGTCCCCCATCCCAGGCCAGCTGGAGCAGAGTCCGAGCCATCTCTCCTACCGATTCAAAAGAAGCCCTTTCAAGGAGTTAATTTCCGACTTGAGTTCATTGATATTCTGGGACTCCAGGATCCAGTTCGTAGATGTAGTGGCCTGGAGGTCAAAGCATAAGGATCAGATAGGGGCCCCTCCCGCCCACAGCAGGAGGGGCTGTGGCTCCAGGAGGGCCCTGGACACCAGCAGCAGCACGAGAGGCATTCTGGGCCTGCTCTGGCAGCCCAAGGAGAAGGTTCTGCCTGACTGTGTCTCTCTGTATAAGTGACAACAACCTCAAAACAAACATTCCCACAACTCCGTTTGGGTATCTGACGATATTAAGGAATTATTACATGTTTTTAGGTGACATGGGATTATGCAAATGCAAAGTAAAATAATAACAGCAAAGGAGCCCTGATCTTGTGGGAAGCAGGTGAACAGTCTGCACATGAAGTGATACAAGGTCTGGGGTTGGCTTTAAAGTAACCTGGGGTAGGGTGGCAGAGATGAGGCTGACGGGACACCTGACTTCTTCTGTGTCAGTGGGTGTTCGAAATGCCCACTAAGACAAAAGACAATACCATAAACCCGGACCATCCTACCACCAACTACCCCCTCCACCTAAATCCCTCTCCCCTCTAAGAGAAACCACCACCACACACAGAAGCAAACTCACTGCTCAACACTGGTGGGTATCTGGGCCTGGCACCTGGACACCACCAGGAGCATCAGGGATACCAATATCAGCTGAGTTCCTGCCCAGCCCATTCCTGCAGCCTAATCTCAAGCAGGCCCACAAGACAGGCTTTGCCATGAAATAGGACCTTCCCACACTGCTCCCCAGAAGCAGAGGCAGCTCACCAGCAGCTCCCCGGGTTGGGCCCCCACCATCTGCAAAGCTACCCGTGGGCACGTCACCCATTCACAGCCGTTCTCCTGGGAGGACTGGAGGCTCAGTGCAGAGAAGCCACCAAGCAAACGACTTGACGTTTATTCCTTCCTCAGAGGTGGCCCGGGGAGGAAACGACAGCCACAGTGGTCTCTGACAAGCACTACTCTTCAATGTACACCTTCCCCTTTGAGTGTAACAGTGTTTTCAGATAATTCCCGAGACCTACACCTTACTTTGGCCAACCCTATTGAGAGAAATGAAGAACAAGATCCTCCAGATAGGGCTGCTGATGACCAAGCTGCCTGGGAAGCGTGCTTATGGAGGATGATCCCTTATGTGCTGGCCTCAGGGTGAGGCCAACACAGCCAGTGTAAAGGCTACAGTCAAGTGCCCAGTGAGGCAGGGCTCTCTCCAACACACTACTCATAAGCTGGAAGAGGGGACGGTCCTGGCTTCTCCCTGCCAGTCTGCTGTGGATCCCTGGAGGCTTCACGGAGGCCTGGCCCCTGATGTGGGGGCTGCTGTAGGCACTCCCCTACGGGCAGCCCAGCTGGGCACACTCTGCCGGGAGAAGCCCCTCAGAGGGGTTGCAGGTATCAGGAAGGAAAACCTGGACGGCCTGGGAGTGAGCGCCAGCACACCCTCTACTCTGACACATGTTCCCTCAGGGTCCCCCACTCCAGACCACCAGACAGCAAGGACCCAGGAATCACTGTTCTGGCTTCTCTGAGACCTTGAAAGCGACAGCAGCCCATTAACAAGGGAGCAATTTCCACTCACCGGCCTACAAAGGACTCAGATTTCCAAACGCATATGGTGCCAGATGCCAGGATTTAGAAATAAAATCTGACATCTGGGGCTTTTTAGCCAGTCTCTTTAAAAAACAGTTGTAGAAAACACAGCCTTTAGTTTTATGTAGGATTTTTAATTACTTAAAGCTCTTCTTTTTAATTTTTTACAGTGCTCCAGTAGGAGTTTGGAAGTCAGTTATAAAAACTTACATTACAGCTGAGAAAACACAGCTCTGAATCTGGTTTATGAGGTAACCGAAGTCCTCACACACGGGCTTAGATGCCAGGCCAGTGGCCCTGCTGTGGCGCGAGAGGGCGGCAAAAACACCACCACAAACAACTCTGAGGCCACTCCCACATCAGCATGATCTTGGCCCCTGCCTCTATTCTTTTTTTTTTTTTTTGAGACACAGCCTCAAGCTGCCACCCTGGATAGAGTGCCGTGGCATCACAGCTCATAGCAACCTCCAATTCCTGGGCTTAAGCGAGTCTCTTGCCTCCACCTCCCAAGTAGCTGGGACTACAGGCACCCACCACAACGCCCAGCCATTTTTCGGTTGCAGTCATCATTATTGTTTGGCGGGCCCGGGCTGGATTCGAACCCACCAGCTCAGGTGTACGTGGCTGATGCCTTAGCCTGCTGACGCAAAGCCATTTTATTTATTTATTTTTTCTCTTTTTTATTTTTGAGACAGAGTTTCCCTGCTACCCTGGGTAGAGTGCAGTGGTATCATTATAGCTCGCAGCAACCTCAAACTCCTGGGCTCAAATGATCCTCCCGCCTCAGCCTCTCGAGTAGCTGGGACTACAGGCACCCATCACAACATGTGGCTAGTTTTTTAAATTTTTAGTAGGGTCTAGTTCTTACTCAGGCTGGTCTCAAACTCCTGAGCTCAAGGGATCCACCTGCCTTAGCCTCCCAGAGTGCTAGGAATACAAGCGTGAGCCGCGGAGCCCGGCCTCCAACTCCTTCTTAAAAGGCAACATGTGGTCTTAATCTCACGCACAGGCCTGAAAATAGTTTTTTCAATTTCCGGAATGGCTTCTGGCCATTGGCAGGCCAGTGATCCAAAAGATAATAGAGGCAAGGCCAGGGGATGGGGTAACCAGCCCTCCTGCAGGCTTTATGGCCACAGCACACACGGTGGCTGGAGGTGGCGACAGGTAGCCACAGCCACCTGAGGAGGAAGGGCAGGCACCACGTCCACGTATGGGGCGGACATAGGGAGGGGATCCCTCTTCACAACAGGCACTCAGATTCCACCAGAAATGGAGAGATGCCCACTTCACAGATTTTTGCAAGGCAGAAGATTTCAGCCCTGGCCCAAATCTAGCTGTGCACCGAGGGACTGCTTACTTGGGAATGACTCAGACGAGACCCTTCAGCATACAAGCTGTGTGGAAGCAGCTCCCATTGGCCACACAGCTACAAAGTAGGGAGCGGAGATGGGGAGGCCAATGGCTACTGTGGAGCCAATAGGCCACTGTCTTCTGGGCCCAGCCTGTCTAAGCCACTGCCTAAGGGATGACCCCTACACCCACCCACATAGAACCCAGGGCCTGCACAGTCCCGGGAGCTGGCTGGAGCCAGGCACCATCCTAAGCATGCCAATAGTCCAACAAAATAGGTACCATTATGGCTCCTTTTTATAGATGAGGGAATTAAGACTCAGAGAGGTTAAGTAACTTGCCTGTGGTCACACAGCTAACAAGTGGCAGAGCCAGGATTCTAACCCAGGCAGTCTGATCCTAGAATCAGACACTGCCAAATTGCTTCAGATTTAGGTGGGAGGCATGGATACTACCTCAGTCTATCACGGTTGGTTCTAACTCCTTAGGGTCACTTGAACCCATGAAACCTGGCTTCAGAGAACCTGTCCCCTGCAGTACAATGCATTGGATTGGGCAGGTGCTGCTAACCCAGTGATGGCACATTCCTCTCCTTTCTCACAGGAACCCCTCGTGGCAATGCTTCGACTTGCAACAGAACTTGCAAGTGGAGGCCAGCCCACACCTGCACTGACAGCCTCCAGAGCTGTGGCAACGTGGCTGCCACGACAGGTCTGCAGGCAGAGGGCGGCCTTCCCTCCCTCCTGTTGGGAGGTGATACAGAGACAGAAAGGGCAGCCCCCATGGTTAAATGCCATGCCAAACACACAGCGACTGTCACATTTCTCTGCAGGGCAATGTCGTTGCTGCTGTATAACCCTCTGAAACTAGACAAAGTCAGGCCCACAGACAGAGAGCGGCCCTCTGGGCACCAAGGATGGGGCAAAGAGCTGTGTGGGGCAGGCCCGGGCCTGGGAGGTCAGAGGGACAGGGACAAGTACCTTGGCGGCAGCCAGCTCGTGGGCGAGCTCCTGGACCTTCTGCTGCTGCTGGATCAGCAGCTCCTGGACAGAGGCGAGAGTGGTCTGTAACTGAGTCACTGGGGGACAGAGCAGGTGTGACACTGTTAAGCTGATACTCAGAGATTTTCTCTCCATCCACACACCTAGGAGCTGCCCATGTTCCTGCTCCGCCTAATTGATCTGCAGCTCCCCCAGCCCCCGCCATCCATCTAATTTATCTGCACTCCGGGTAATCTGCCTGCACTGTGTCGAACCTCTAGTATTTCTACTTTATCTTTCCATTGTGTAGTTGTCTGTGGTCAACAGTATATCCGTCTAGAACCTCTCCCCTCTAATTACAGCTGGTTATGATTTGCTCCACTCTCCCGGCTTCTGCAATGCCACATCCCTCATCTCCTCAGCCTCACAATGTCCTTGTAGAACTTGGAGAAAGTGTGCGATCCTGGGAGAGACGGGTCTCAGGCCTCAGCAACACACAGGAGTGGTTAAAACTGCAAAACCCATTTCCCGTTGCTCCTTGTCGCCTGCCCCCCCCCCCGACCCGGAGCCTGGCTGTGTAGCACCCTGGGGTCACATGACCTGCCAGGCCTTGCTACTGCTAATGTCAGTGGGACAGATGCGCCAGAGCATCGCCCAGAGGGACATGGACTCCTGACTGGGACAGGGCTGTCCTGCTCTCTGTGCTCAGGTTTTGGATTCAGAGCCAGCCTCCATCTAGTAAACAAGTTTATAGAGGAGCGAAGACACCTCTAGTGCGACAGGTCCCAGCTAATCTGGGCCATCACTGGGGCACTAGGCAATGAACGCGAGCCCTGTAGAGTCGATAACAGAGGAGGTGGATGGGGTCCTGGGAGCCACAGTAATTACAGACTCTCTTGACCTCGTGTTGGATTCTTAGAGGGAAGGGAGAAAACCACTGAAAACCCCCCTGAAAACCTCATAGAAGCAGAAATTAAAAATGAACTTTACAGCCCTTAGAAAGGCTGTCATTTTATTCCCCTTATTAATATTCTGAGGTTGGGAGCCTTTCCGTAAAAACATAATTAATTGAGGCCGCGCCGACAGTAAACAAGCAATTTCAAATTAAACCGAAATGACGGCGGCTTCATTTGCAAATGTGAACAGATTCTCAGAGCAGATAAATGAAGTCACCACATAAAGTGGAGACGGAGAGAGATGGGAGGGGGCAGAGAAGGGGCTGTTCAGGGGAGGCTTTGAGGGGTGACTTGATGGAGTCATTAATCTTTACCTGTCTGGGCCACGCTGCCACTCAGCTCAGAGAGACTGGCCTCCATCCTCTCCAGCTGCTTCCTGTCCTCTCGGCCGCCCAGGATAAGGGGGAGCAGGTATTTCTACAAGAAGCAGATGGGGGTGAGGAATGGACACATGCTAGGTTACTCTTCTATAAGCTCGAATTCTGCCCCTCAACTTTCTCCGTCATCCCCGGTTTTGGAAACCCCAAGCAAACACTATAAATGAACAAGATATTTGAAAATTTTTATAACCGTGTAAAAATTCTGCCAGAACAAGGGCAGGAAGTAAACAGGGAACATAGTCTAGAAAAGTCACTTGGGTCTGCTGTGATGGGTAAATTTTGGGTTCTGTTATTTTTCTTTTCTTTTTTTCTTTTTTTTAAGAGACAGAGTCTCACTTTATTGCCCTCAGTAGAGTGCTGTGGCATCACTGCTCACAGTAACCTCCAACTCCTGGGCTTAGGCGATTCTCTTGCCTCAGCCTCCCCAGTAGCTGGGACTACAGGCACCGGCCTCAACGCCTGGCTATTTTTTTGTTGCAGTTTGGCCGGGGCTGGGTTTCAACCCACCACCCTCCGTATATGGGGTCGGCACCCTACTCACTGAGCCACAGGCGTTGCCCTTTTATTTTTCTTAATGATGCTTTAATACTTCAATAACGAAAGTTTTTAAATTCTACTTTAGAAGTTTTAAGGTAAAAATTATATGAGCTCTGTGAATCAATCACTCATTCAGAAACAAATGAATAAAATTAAATAAACAAAAAATGACTCAAGAAACTAAAGAAAAATCAACAGCAGATTTCTGGGACTCTTGGTTCTTTTATCAGGAGGTAATACATGAGTGTTTCAAGGGTAGTCTGGAAGAGGTCAACCTTGGTCTTTTCCTAAACTAAACCTAAATCCTCAGAGCAAGCTTCTATTTAAGAGTTAAAAGCAGTCAAATCTTCCCAGAACTGAAATTCAGGGGTAAAAGGGAGAGGATTGGGGAGGACCAGAAGAAACTGGCTGTGGGGGAAAAGATGGTGGATCCTGGAGGGCGACCCAGCAAGGGGGACATCCAGGAAGAAGGCACGAGGGCTATGGCTGGTAACTGGCTGTGAGGCTGGGGCTCAGGGTGTGAAGGAGTCGGGGGGACAGCAGAGCGCTGGGGCTGCCAGGTGGAGGAGCAGGTGCTCTGAAGCCTACCTGCTCAGGAAGGGAGACAAAGCCCTGGGGAGGTAGGGGGACCTGATGCCAACTTTAATGGGCAGCACCAGGGGGAGGACAGCACAGGCCTGGTGGGGGTCACCAGAGGATGACTTTGGTGCTTAATCTAGCTGGGTTCTGGAAGGAGAGAGGACAAAAACTTCCCCATTAAGGTTTCTGTACTAGGGAAGGAAAAGGTCTCTCAGGAGGGGTTTGTGGGAACTCATTTCAAGAGCGACTCCTAAGTGAACATCATTATTTAGCATATGTATAGAAGCATTTGCTATTTTGCAAAGTGCTTTTCCACCACGGTGTGAATTATTACCAACAACTGAGCTGAAACTCATCAAAGGCAGCCTTACGTTTCAGGTGGAAAATGTCCCAAGTAAGAAAATAAGAGATTCTCACACATGTAACCAACTAAAAACCTCATTCTGAGATCAGAGATGATCCAAGATCAAGAAGGGGCAGATACACTACCCAGACTATGTCTCTATAAAGCAAGATGATGGCTTCTTACTGCTCCTTTTTTTGGAGACAGGGTCTTGCTCTGCTGCCTGGGCTAGAGGGCAATGGTGTCATCACAGCTGACAACAACCTCAAACTCAGGGGCTCAAGTATCCTCCCACCTCAGCCTCCCAAGTGGCTGGGCCTATAGGCATGCATCATCATGTCCAGCTAAGTTTTTAATTTTTCGTAGAGATGGGGCCTCACTATATTGTCCAGGGTGGTCTTGAGTTCCTGGGAATGAACAATCTGTCTCAGCCTCCCAAGTAGCTAGGACTGTGGGGAGGTACCTCCGTACCCAGCTCTGGTTTTAAATACTAAGGTAGAACAATGTATAAAGTGTATAAAGTACTTCCACAGGCGAGGTGTGGTTCTAAACCCTTTCCAAAAAGGCACCGACTCCTGTGATTGTCACTACAACCTCCTGAGGTAGGTACCATTATCTGTTTTACAGGTGAGAACTGAGCCTATGCCCACACAGGTCCTAAGAGGCAGGGCCAAGGTTCAACACAGGTAGCCTGGCCTGGTGTCCACGCTCTTACTCACTAGGTCACTCTGCCTCTTACGCTGCTATCCTAAGACCCCACCAGGCGCTGTCCCTGAACGACCCTTACGATCCTACCGGAGGTGGAACATGACAAGAGGTGGGTTGGAGCCTGCCAAGGAGCAGGGCAGGAATTGCCCCAGACATCTCCCCCAATCTCCACCACAGCCTCCCTATTGTCACTAGGTTCCAGGGATAAGTGGGGCAACATCTCTGCACAGTGAGCCAAGGACCCATGAGATGGGGGCTAAATGCCAGAGGGTGGCAGGGACATAGGACACACGGCTGTTGAGTAGGTGACTCACCTTGTAGAGCTGGTGAAAGCCAAATGCAATCCCTGCCATGATGATGGCCAAGGCACCATAATCTCGCCATCGAGAACCTGCAGGGCCTGAGGAAGGAAAAAGGAGAAGCATTAAGAAAAGTGGCACATGGCATCCTCCTTTGGGGAGGGCAGGCATAGTGCCTCAGTGGCAATGTCTCCCTGCCTCCAATGAAAAGCAAGTGGCACCCAGATGCGAGCAACGTACAATTCTCAGCAACATCAGCCTTGCCCCTCCTCTTCCCAGGTTCTCAGAGACACCCGCCTCAACTGAGACAGGAGTGATAGCCAATCACCTGGCACTGGGTGCTGCTGGGTGAAGGTGTCCAGCAGTGAACTGAGTCCCTGAGTGGCAGAGGTGATCTGAAGACCTACAATTTGGTCTACCTCCAGGAACAAAGGATCTAGAGAGGATACTGCAAACAGACTTGAGTGAATTACACCTACCCAAGGCCCTACCATGCAAGGGATACACCAGCGGCCACTACAGAACAGAGGGGACACGTGGTGAACAAGACAGGGTGGGACCTGTGGTGAACTAGACCTCCATCTTCTGCTGTCACACTCAGCCAGTGGAGAGATGATCCAAGTCTACAACTGACTGAGCGAGGCAACTCGGATGCTGAGTAATAGGTCCACCCAACAGGGAGGCGAGAGTGGGGTACTAGAGAGAGGGGCCAGGCAGCAGGGCCCTGGAAGAGACCTTCTGTCCTGGGGGCATAGGAGGAACGGACACAAAGGAAAGAAGATGGGTCAGTATAGACCAGGTGAGCACCCCAGGCCTTACCTAGGGAAAAAAGAGCCATCTAGGCCCATAAAGGCAGAGTTTTGTAAACTGGGGAAGCAGCGGAAAGAGGCAGACAGGGTGGGGGTCACAGGAAAGTGTGGCTAAGGAATCCGAATAGTATTTCACAAGCAGTGGGGAGTCGCTGAAGGGTCCACATTGGGAGTGCCAGGATCTCAGAGAAGTGGGAGGTGGAGGCAGCCAGTGGTGAGGGGATGGGGAGGTGGCGGCTCCTGCCAGGGTCCACAGAGGTGGACAGGAGCTGGGGCAGGGGCTAGGACCAGAACCAAGTACAGAGCCTCTCCCAGGAAAATGCTCTGGAAGGGGCAGCCAGGCCTGGTGGGGGAGCAGGCTCCAGGCCCAGTTCCCCCAGGAGCCCCAACTCCCTAACGCAACTGCAGCTGCACAGGGGGGAAGAGAGGACAGGCCCCTGCCGCACCCCTGCCCAAGTACAGTCCACATTGTCACTGCCCACTGAGACACACAGGGAACCATCATCTCCACTCTGAGCCCTTCAGGAGCTACCCTCAGGCCAACAGGAGTGTGCTCTGCCTACTCTTAAGAGAGGTGCCCTTGGGAGGGGCAGAGGCCACCGTCCCAGAGTGTCCAGAGGTATGGGGCACAGACCAGCACGGAATGAGATCACAGCACCAATGGGCAGTTACCCAGAAGGCCTTGGATGCTTGCTTCTGTGAGAAGAAATCTGGCCTCGGAGGAGAATCATGAGAAAGGGTGAGGGTGAAAGGGCAGCACCGACAGGTGAGCAAAGCTGGTCTTCCTCCCTCACAGCCACCTGTCCTTCACCTTCACCGCTCACCTGCGCCTAAAAGCTCTTAAGTGAGGAGGGGGCTGTTCTTTAGGTTCAGGACAGGATGTGGGCCCATGGAGACCAAGAGCTGCTGGCAGGAGGCACAACCAAGGAATCCAGTCACAAAGACATCCCCTACCCCACTGCTGAATGGGGCTCACAGGAGGCAGAGTGGACACGGTGGCAGACTTGGCGTCTCTCCTTGGTCATCCCACCCCCAGCCCCCACCCACGGACTTCACGTGAGATTCCCTGACATGGCCCAGCCCTGAGTCTCAGTCTCAGCCCCTGACTCCCAATGTTCCCCCTTTCTGAAAAGGTGATACATATGGTTTACACATCAAACTGCATCCTTTCCACCACAGCCGTGTCCTGCACATTCTTTCCCTAACCACCAGACACTGGGCAGGCCTCTGGCACGAGTTTCTCTTCCCCCTATTTCCAGCCTTCTTTTCTTCTACAGCCACATAATATTCCGTGTAACTTTTCCACGGACAGGCAACTAGCCCAGTTCCAATCTTCCCCTGTTTTCACACAACACCACCATCTCCCACTCAGGTTCGTGTGCACCTGTGAGCCTAAGAGCCCTGAAGGCTGGGTCACGGGCTCCTGCACGTCAGTTCTGCGAGCTGCTGCCATGCCGCCTACATGGGGCCCAACAACTCACCCCACAGCCTGTACACAGCGGCTGCTCCCCACAGCCGTGCCAGCAAAATGTGTTACTCAGACATAGAGATTCCTGCCAACACGGCGGAAAACAGAACTTCACTCTAGTCCTAATTTGCATCCATCTTATTTTGAGTGAAGATTGGACATCTTTTCATCAGTATTTCCTTTTTGGTGTACTATGCGTTCTCCACTTTTCTACTTGATTTCTTTTCTCCTATCACCTTAGAGTGACTTTTTATATAGCAGAAATACTAGCCCTTTGTGATATGAATCGCAAATATCATCTCTGTTTTTCTTTTGACTCTGGTAAAGGTGTTTTGTGGCATGGAGACCACACTTTCCAGTTTATGTAAATTTATCAATATGTTCTTGTATGGGTTCTGGAGCTGTGTCACAGCTAGCTAGGACTTTCCCACTGCCTCCTGAGGCTGTGCAATGACCCTGGGCATTCACCTAAGAAACCATCCCAGGAGTGGAACAAACTGCTCTGCCCACAGCAGACATTCCCACCCAACATGAGTTGCCTCTCATTAAACAAGGAGCTCTGAGACTGCTGAGGCATGTGGATCCTTCACCTTGATCCTGAGGGGCCGGGCACTCAGAGTCCCGCCAGGGTTCTCTGTGTTTCCTCTTCTCTTCTAGTCAGCTTTGCTCAAAAAATCTGATGTACAGTTCAAGTTCATTTTTAGGAGGGAAAAGGGAAGACAGAGCAACTCTATCACTCTTTGAGAGAGTCACTGCTCAGGAGGGCTTTAATCCATACCTAGTACATCCCTCTTGCAGTCAAAACCCTCAGAGAGAACATCTTCAAATCGGGGGCTGCATCGAGAACATAGAGTTAACCACTGACTTTTCAAATACTCACTATATCTCTTACAAGAAGCAGTTGTACCCCAGGTAAAAACTTTTATCAGAACCCAAAGTTTGCTGGATTCTTCTGCTCTCCTGCAAACATAGAGCACCACAAAAAAGCACAGCCAACTCCTCTTAGGTTCTCTGAGCCAAAGTCGAGCTCTTTCCAGAGCCCTGAGCTCCTCTAGCCTCTAGAAACACCTGTGGGTCCCTGCCAGCCTCACCCTTCACCCCTCACAGCTTCTCGTTCCTGCCATGCTCACATTAAGAACATTTTATTGCCCCCTGGTTTTCATTATTAATGAAAAGGGACCAGAATGATCTTTCCTAAAGTTCAGAGAGTCTATAAAGACAAGAAGCTGAAATGCCATTTTACTCGTTTTGGAGATGTGTGATACAATTCTGTCTTGTGGCAAAATGAAAAAAGAGAAAAACTAGGATGGAGATGACCCTCATCCACTGCACAGATCTCAAGGGTAACAGACAAGAGCTACCCCAAGAGCCTGGGGTGACCCAAACTGGCTCACACCCCCAGCCACAACCACCTGCATTCCTGCCCACCAACGTTTCCCAGTCAGTGTAGACACATGAGGGACCTGAGAGCAGGGCACCTGGGAGCATAGCCCCCTGCCTCCACGCTCCTCGAATGTCCAGAATTACAAAGACAAGGGCAGAAAATGGCCAGTCACTCTTCCTAGCTGGGTGAAGACCTTGGATGAGTGAGCTCTGTAACAGCTTCAGCCCCTCTGGTCTGCCCCATAGACAAGGCAGATGATGGGGCAGGAAGCCAGAGGTCACAGTCCCTGGTGTCACAGCATCATCCAGATGCTTCCTGAAGACACCTTTCTCTTACCAAGCTCTTGACAAGGTGACAGGGCTTTGCTAGCCCCACAGAAACCAGGAAGACTGACATTCCAACACTGGCTCAGACCTAAATTATCTACAGCACCTCCCCAGCAGGCACTGCCAGCTGACGGCTGGTCCCTCACCAACACCACAGTCTCGGTGTCTCTGAGGCCTCAGCAGTTAGCACCTGCTTGACTGAGCGGTCTTGGGACTGCTCCGATGCTACGGGCTGCAGTGGGGGGGACTCCATGAACTAACTTAATGTGCACTCTACCCGTCTCCATGGAGGTCTGTCTGCCCAGAGGCTCAGGACTCAGATGAAGCTTTGGTGGACAGCAGCCACATCAGCACCAGAGCAGCTGTCTTCCATGGCTCCTCACCTGTTCACCAAACATCAACAAAACCCAATGGTACTCAATGTCTTTAACTATATCTCATCAACCAAGAAATTCTCAGCTGGCGATGAGAACAAAGATTGTCCAATAAGAACACATGCAAGGGCCTGGGTCTTGCACACACAACACGGCAATGTTTTTTTATTTTACTTTATTTTATTTTTTTTGAGACAGAGCCTCAAGCTGTCACCCTGGATAGAGTGCTATGTCATCACAGCTCACAGCAACCTCCAATTCCTGGGCTCAAGCAAGTCTCTTGCCTCCGCCTCCCAAGTAGCTGGGACTACTGGCGCCCTCCACAACGCCCGGCCATTTTTTGGTTGCAGCCGTCTTTGCTGTTTGGCAGGCCCGAGCTGGATTCAAACCTGCCAGCTCAGGTGTACGTGGCTGGCGCCTTAGCCCAGGCGCCGAGCCACAACATGGCAATGTTGAGCCTGAAATCACTAAGTCGTAGGCTCATCCATCAACACCCTGGAAATCCTACAATCCAGCAAAGGTCCATCAGCAATACAGAGCTGAGAGTTGTCGCAAAGTCACCCTGCTGAGACAATCTGCGCTTTAGTGATATGCTAGCTGACAAGAGGGAGAAGAAGACTGTCTTGTCCTTAGAGAGGGTAGCGGCAGCCCACACATGCAGCCTGGTAGTGGCAGGCATCGGGCAGGCCAGCTGAGTCCCCTCCACACTGAGCAAGGTGGGAGCCCCAACCCCACACAGCAGTGTATCAGATCAGCCCATCAACTTTGCTCAAAAGCCATCCTGAAAACGAAATGCTATGACAAGGCTATCCTCAGTCAGGCCCTGGAATAAAGCCAGCCCAAGGTATCAGTGCTTGCTATAGCATGGAGGTGCTGGGCCACAAGCACGGAGAGACTAGTGACAAGCTCAAGGTCCCACAGGTTATGCTGAGGAGGCTGACAAGCGCGGGGCAGGTGTGTGGGAAGGGTGACAAGGAAGCACATGGCTTTGGATGGCTAGCAGTGGTCAGTCAGAAGGACAAACCAAGCTAGAACGCACAAGCAGACACAGAACATTCTGCTCTGAGCAGGGGTACCTGGGCTGGGTGTATGGCAAAAGGTACCATAGTAGCCTAAAGCAATCACAGTTAAAAACCCAAAGCTTCTCTTCCACATGCAATCTTTTCCACTCCTAGTGGGCTGCAATGCTATCAGCAGTGTCATCTTTAGGCAGGAAGGACATGGAGGGGCATATCTATATCCTCTCTTCAGAGATTAAAAAATATGAGCCCTGATTAAGCTGTTCAAAATTCAGAAGAGCAAAACTAGACTCAAGCTTATATGGTCAACTGATTTTTGACAAAAAGGCCAAGGTAATTTATGGGGAAAGGATAATCTTTACAACAATGGTGTTGGAACAAACAGACATCCATAGGAAAAAAATGACTCTTTATACCATAAACAAAAATTAACTCAGAATGGATCACACACCTAAACAAAACAACAAAAGCAATAAAGCTGCTGTAAGGAACACAGGAAACTCAGAAGAAAATCTCTGCAATCCTGGGGTACGCAAAAGCATCTTACGATACAAAAAACATGAACCATAAGAGGAAAACATTGATCAAATGGACATCATCAAAATTTACAATGTTTGTTTTCCAAAAGGCACTGTCAAGAAAATGAAGACAAGCAATAGGCTAGGAGAAAATATCTGCCAGACATAAATCTGATGGAGGACTTGTGGCTGGAACGTACAAAGAGCTCCACCAACTTGCTAACAAAAAGACAACAAGGTGGTTTTTTAAGTGACCAATAGATTGAAAGATACTCTTCCTAAAAGATATATGATGGCCAATAAGCACATGAAAATTTGCTTGATGTCATTAGTCACTAGGAAAATGTCAATGTCAAAGTAAAGTACTGTACAGTAAGGTCCTATTACATAAGAAATTAGGATGGCCAGACTTACAAACTGAAAATACCAAATGTTGGCGAGGATGTGGATCAACTGAAACTCTCACACATTATTGATGGAAATGCAAAGTGATACAACCATTTTGGACAATAGTTTGACAGTTTCTTATGAAATTCAACACCTATCTAACATGTGACTAAACCATTCCACTCCTAGGTATCCACCCAAGAGAAATGAAAACATATATGTACACAAAGCTTTGTACCCAGAGGTTCTTAGCAGCTTTATTCTTCTTCTTCTTCTTCTTCTTTTTTGAAACAGAGCCTCAAGCTGTTGCCCTGGGTAGAGTGCTATGGCGCTTGGTGTGCCCCCAAATGTGTATGTGATCCTGCTGGAAGTAAAATCAATCATTCCCACAAAGTGTACAAATTGCAGGTAAAATGGATGTGTGTAACATGTCTGGGTACACTAGACCAGTAACAGTACCTTCGATTCAACTTCAAAAAGTAACATATAATTCACATCTGTTAAAATGTTATGTACAATTTTTTGGCACCCTATCTGTATGACTGTGGATCAATATGAAAAGCATTATGTTAAGGTAAAGAAGTCGGGCACAAGCCGGGCGTGGTGGCTCATGCCTGAGCTCACGGGTTCAAAACCAGCCTGAACCAGAGCAAGACCCTGTTTCTAAAAATAGCCAGATATTGTGGCAGATGCCCGTAGTCCCAGCTGCTTGGGAGACTAGAGGCAAGAGAATCGCTTAAGCCCAAGAGGTGGAGGTTGCTGTGAGCTATGATGCCATCGTGCTCTACTGAGGGTTACAAAGTGAGACTCTGTCTCAAAAAAATAGAAAAAGAAGCCAGGCACAAAAGACCATATGCTGTACGATCCCATTTATATGAATTTCTTTTTTTTTTTTGTAGAAACAGAGTCTCACTTTATCGCCCTCTATAAAGTGCCGTGGCGTCACACAGCTCACAGCAACCTCCAACTCCTGGGCTTAGGCGATTCTCTTGCCTCAGCCTCCTGAGTAGCTGGGACTACAGGCGCCCGCCATAACGCCCAGCTATTGATGCAGTTCTGCCGGGGCCGGGTTTGAACCCGCCACCCTCGGTATATGGGGCCGGCGCCCTACTCAATGAGCCACAGGCGCCACACCATGAAATTTTTTAAAAAGCAGAACTACGGTGACAGAGATTAGATGGTGGGTGACAGAAACCAGAGGCGAGGGAGAAGACTGATGTCCGAGGCATACTGAAACTTTTGGAGGTGATGGAAATTCTCTGTATCATGATCACAGTTTTGGTAACATGAGTTAAATGAGTTACAACTCATTTGTACAATTCATTGAACTGCACACGTAGAACTGATGAATCTTACTATATGTAAATTATACTTCAAAAAGCTAATTAGAAAGAAAAAAATTAGGAAGGATCCAGAAACATAAAACTACCAAATCTAGCAATTCCACTCCTAGATATCTACCCAAGAGGAATTGAAACATACATCCCCGTGATATTTGCACACGAATATTCTCAGCAGCATTATCTTTGACTGATCTCCAGTCAGTCAAACTGGAGACAAACTAGATTCCTCAACTGTGAACTGGTAGACAAAATGAGGTATAACCATACAACAGAATACTGCTCCACAATAAAAAGGAAGAAAGTTTCGACACACATGCAGCAGGATGAACCTCAAAATACTATGTTAAGTAAAAGAAGTCAGGCAAGAGAATCACATATTCTGTGATTCCATTTAACTGAAATGTCCAAAAAAGGTAAATATATAGTGATGGAAAGTAGATTAATGGTTGCCTGGGGCTAGAGGTGGAAACAGGGATTAATGGTAAATGGGCCCAAAGGATCTTATTGGGGAGATAAAGTGCTCTAAAGCTGATTTATGGCGATGGTTGTACCATTCAGTAAAGTTACTAAAAATCATTGAATTGTACACTTGAAATGGATGAGCTTTATGTTATGTAAAATGTACTTCAATAGCTTTGTTTTAAAAAATTATTTTTTAAAAAGAGGAGTCTAGAAACAGACCCATGCATATATAGTCAAGTGACTTTTCATAAAGAGACAACTCAAGGGGGACAAGATAACCTTTTGAACATAAGGTTCTGGCACAACTGGATGTCCATACAAAGGAAAGAGAACCTTGACTGTCACCTTGTGCTACACACACAAAGTAAATGAACATAAAACTAATACTATCAAACTTCTTTCTAGAAGAAAACATTAAGAGAAAGTCTGTCCAATCTTGGGATAGAAAAAGTCTTCTTAAATAGGGCACAAAACCCATGAATTATAAAAGGAAAAAAAACAGATGGCATAAAAATTTAAATATTTTGCTTTCCAAAAGGCAATGTTAGCCAGGCACAGTGGCTGACACCTATAATCCTAGTGACTAGGGAGGCTGAGGTGGGAGAATGGCTTGAAGCCAGAAGTTCAAAACTAGCCTAAGCAGCAGAATGAGACCCCATCTCTTTAAAGAAGAAAACAAAAAGGCAAACCACAGACTGGAAATGACTGTTCATCAGACATCTAACCAAGGACTTGAATCCAGAATGCATAAAAAAACCTTTCAATTTATTAAGAAGACAATAATGGGCAAAAGATTAGAACAGACATTTCCACACCAGAAAAGACATGCAAATGGACAATAAACTCTTAAAAAGATGCTCAGCCTTGCCAGTCACCACAGAAATGCAAACCCAAGCTACCACTGTACACTGTTAACATTAAATCACTAAAATTAAGAAGACTGAGAACACCAACTATTGAGGATATGTAGAAAGTAGAACCCTTGAACATCGCTGGTAAGAAGGTGAAATGATGCAACCACTTTGGAAAACAGGTCAGCAGTTTCTTATAAAGTTAAACAAATTTAACATCTAAACCAGCTGGCTCGGTGCCTGTGGCTCAATGGGCTAAGGCGCCAGCCACGTACACCTGAGCTGGCGGGTTCGAATCCAGCCTGGGCCGCCAAACAACAATGACGGCTACAACCAAAAAATGGCCGGGCGTTGTGGTGGGCGCCTGTAGTCCCAGCTACTTGGGAGGCGGAGACAAGAGACTAGCTTGAGCCCAGGAGTTGGAGGTAGCTGTGAGCTGTGATGCCACAGCACTCTATCCAGGGTGACAGCTTGAGGCTCTGTCTCAAAAAAAAAAAAAACAAAAAACATCTAAACCAGCAATTCCACTCCGAGGCATCCATCCAAGAGAAATGAAGCATACAAAGATTTGTACACAAATCTTCAAAAGAGTTTTATGCTTAATATGTTTCAAAACTGGAAACAAACCTAAGTGCATCAACTGGTAGACAGATCAACTGTGGTGCAGTGGACACCACTCAACAGTGAGAAGAGAGGACTCTGGTGTGCATAGCAAAGCGTGATTCTCAGCACCCTGCTCAGCAAAAGCAGCCAGACACAAAGAACGCACACTGCACAGACCCATGTACACAGAACCCGGGAAGGAACACGGGAGAGACCGCAACAGAGCAGATCAGCGGGTGCTCTGGAAGCAGGATGTGGGGTTGGCTGGCAATGGGACACAAGGGAACCTTCTGGAGTGTTAAAAATGTTCTACGATGTAGCCATGTATATTGGAGGTGTACACTTACCACACTCAAATTGGATTAAATTAATCCAATTAAAATGGACACATTTTTTGGAGATTACACCTCAATAAAGCTGATTTTCAAAAAATAAAGTCTGTTCAGGAATTTTTAAGAAGCTAAAGGAAGTCAATGGTGGCAGAACCCCACCCAGCAGTGTGGACTCTCTCTCTGCTCCGTTAACAGCTGAGATCAAGGGGAGAAGCAAGACCTGAGAATACTAATGCCACTTGTACAAATGTACCCTGAGTATTTGATACATATACAAGAATATAACACAGAACTATATTAAAATTAGCAATTCTAAACCCACTTAATTTACCAGCTAAAACTTTCCAAACACCACTGGAGCTTCTGTGTTCCTCCCCAGTCCAGAGGCGCCCATTACCTGAACTTAGTGTTTATCAGAACTCAGCTTTACATGGGACGTACAAAGCTGACGATACGCCCTGCGGAATGAGGACTGTGACTCTCAGCCTCCCTTGTGGACGGGGGTGGCTGTGTGGCTGAGATCCAGCCAAGTGGGTGAAAGTGGAAATGACCCGGGCAGTTTCCAGGAAGTGCCCTTAGAAGGTGGCCTGCTCTTCTCTTTCCTTCTCTCCCCTCTCACTGGCTGGATGGCAGACGGGACACTTTGGACCACAAGACAGATGCCAGCCAGGCATCAGGGACGCAGAACAATGAGGCAGAGCCGGGTCCCTGAAGGCTTGGACTGCCTACATTTACGTAACAGAGGAAATTGTCAAACCACTCTTGGTTTCAGTTTTCTCTTATCTGTAGCTGATTTTATAAAACACACAGTCAGCACAGCCGTAATCCCAACCACCAGCAACACCTAAGACTCCTACTAAGAAAACTAAGGAAAGGACAGCTTCGTGAAGTTCTTCCCTGTGACTCTGGCAGGAACAACACACAGGAAACAAAATGGACAGAACGCTTGCTAATCTAGACCAGCGATGAGGACAGCAGAAGACAGACACAATTTCTTCGAAATTTTAGAGAAATATTTTCTTTACAAACAAACCAGTAACTTTTATGTAGCAAAAAATGAGATTTGTCTCTAAACTAGCAAAGAAATGAGAGAGAGAGAGAGAGATGGGGGGGGAAGAGAGATGGGGGAGAAAGAAGCAACAGTTCCTAGTCTACCTCCTGATGGGAACACACACGCGTCTTCTGTTTAGTCACCTCGGTTTCGCTCACACTCACGCCTCCCCAACCCCAGGCCTCCTTGCTATCTTAGGTTTGGTCCCAGTTTGAACTTTGAACTCAAAACCAGTTCAAGTACTGCCCACACCAGAAAGCCTTCCGTGAGACTGGCATTCTGGGAGGGTTCTTGGTTTCCAGGCTCTGAAAACTCTCAACATGCCCACCAAAACAGGGTACACGGTGCGTCTCCTCTGTCATCCCTCTATGACAAACAGTGACTCCTAGAAGCAAGGCCTGCCCCTACTGCTTCCACAGTCTGCCCAGAGCAGCCCACACAGGCCATGCATGGGTGCCGTCTCACTGCCTGGCCACCAGGGCAGCTCAATGCTATTCCATGGCAGCCTGGCAGAGGATAAACCACCACTATTTAGCCATTTCCTGAGCACTGCTAGAACACCTGCTCAGTCAGAGCCTCGGGCCATCAGATTAAAACAAAAAAGGCTCAGAACTCGTAACAGGAAAGACACTGAAGTAAATGTTTTGGTGTGGTGTAGAGGGAGCAGGGCACTGAGAGGTTCAATGAGAACTTCTACTCAAGTCACAGTGGAAACTGCAAAGACCACTTGGTGCTGTCGACGCTGGACCCAATCTGAAGAGCAGCGATGAGCTGGCCACGCAAAGGTGATGGGGGATACAGGGAAAAATGCCTCAGGCAAACACCCTCCAGGACGCCCTCCCTGAGTCCTCATGTGGCATCTGCTTAGATCAGGGGTCCTCAAACTTTTTAAACAGGGGGCCAGTTCACTGTCCCTCAGACCGTTTGAGGGCAGGACTATAGTTTAAAAAAAAAAACTATGAACAAATTCCTATGCACACTGCACATCTTATTTTGAAGTAAAAAAACAAAATGGGGGTAGTGCCTATGGCTCAAAGGAGTAGGGCGCTGGCCCCATATAACAGAGGTGGTGTGTTCAAACCCAGCCCTGGCCAAAAATTGCAAAAACAAAAAACAAACAAACAACAACAATAACAAAATGGGAACAAATACAAATACAATATTTATTTATTTATTTATTTATTTATTTATTTATTTCGAGACAGAGCCTCAAGCTGTCACTCTGGATAGAGTGCTGTAGCATCACAGCTCACAGCAACCTCCAATTCCTGGGCTCAAGTGAGTCTCTTGCCTCCGCCTCCCAAGTAGCTGGGATTACAGGCACCCGCCACAACACCCGGCCATTTTTTGGTTGCAGCCGTCATTGTTGTTTGGTAGGCCCAGGCTGGATTCGAACCTGCCAGTTCAGGTGTATATGGCTGGCGCCTTAGCCCGTTGAGCCACAGGTGCCGAGCAGCAAATATAATATTTAAAATGAAAAAGAAAGGCATCCCCTAGCTGCAAAAAAAAAAAAAAAAAAAAAACGACCGCCTAACTTCAGGGGAAAAAAGGCCCCCCTTAACCGCAAAAAAAGGCCCTACTAACTGCAAAATAAAACAAAAAAATAGACCTCCTAACTTCAAAAAATAAATAAATAAATAAATCCTAACTTGTTCTTACCTCGATCCTCAGGCAGCAGGAGGCTCTGCACAGGCAAGCTCGTGACTCTTCCAATCACGAGTCTCAATCTCACTTGAGACTGAGAGAGGAGTCAAGAGACAGAGAGAAGGAGGGGAGTCGGAGAGTGCAGTGCACATTCCACACATGCGCACTGCTTCCCGGGATTAGTTGGCTGCTAAGCAGGACAGGCACCGGCAGCAAAAACACCCGGTGGGCCGGATAAATGTCCTCGGTGGGCCGCATGTGGCCCACGGGCTGTAGTTTGAGGCCCCCTGCCTTAGATGATAGAAATAATGTCAATATCAGTCTAAGGATAATATGGCCAACTAGGCAACATGGCCTCAAAAATAACTAGATAATACATTTCAAAGTGAAGCATCACTGTGTTTTTAGTTGTCCTCTGTCAGGGTGACCAGGCCACCCTGCTCCAGCTGTCTCTTCTGACACTCCCAGCCCATACTGCAGCTGCTCTGCATGACACAGAGTTTCTTAAGCTCATGATGTTAGCCTGGAACACTCCTTGTCCATCCTGCCTGATGGCTGAACCAATCATCCCCCAGACCCACTTAAACATCTGCTCTCTGAAGCTTCCCTTCCCAGCTGGTGCCACCTTATTCACCTGGGCGCACCTCCCAGGCGTTGCTATGTTTGCTTAACTGCCTTTCCTCCCAGACAGGAGCAACTGGAGGCCTCGTTAATCTCTTCACCCAGGGTCCTGCACAGGGCCTGGCACACCGCAGGTGTCCAGTTCAACTGCTGCCCGGTGAATTAAGGGAACCAGCGAGAAGCACCTGCTACTAAGCAGGGCTATAGAAAAGCAAATTGACAACTCTGTCACTCTCAGGATCTCCAAAGGATTTAAAGCCTTCTACGAGCCTCAGACACTGACATCTTATTTTAAGAAGAGGCACCTGAGGCTACAGGTCAGTCTTTGAAGGGACTTAAACTGTTTATAAAAGACAGTGGGGGGGAGAGGTTTAAGCCTAAGAAAATATTATTATCCAGAAAATTTTACTGGCCCTGATTTTCTCTCAAAGCTACCTGGCTTTGTGTCTCCCTGGAAGGAAAGAAGACAAATCAGCTTGGTATGAGTCAATCCAGCACTTATCAGGACCCTAAGTTCGGGACTATGTCAGGCCTGCACGTACACACACATGCCGATTCCCAACCCAAAGTCAAACAAAAAGAAACCAGAATAGGAAACGGAATGTAAAATCTCTCCCCCAACCACAGTGTGTCTTTTCATGAACTCTATCAACTTTCTTTTAAGCCCAGAGAACACTGGTTTGCGCTTACACCAGGTGACACAAAGCTTCTCCCTTGATGTCAACCTCCCACTACTTTCATAAAAGCCTTCCCCGACTTTTCCAGCCCACATTAATTTTTCTCTTTTCTGTATTCTTATAGAATTTCTTGTCTGTATAATTAACTTTGGCATTAAACCACGATGTCATATATTATTCTTTTCTTAAGAGTTTATCTTATGTTTCCCAAAGAATGGGCAAGATTCTTTAAGATTATGTTTTGTGTCTTTCATGTGATACAGTCCTGGGCATTCAGTGCTTAATAAACCACGAAGAATCAAAGTGTACCACTCTGGCAGGTGCTGCGTTCTCTTTGCTGACACTGGCATTTACTAGCATCTCAAGGTCAACCACATTCACCAAAGAGCAGAAATATTAAGAGACGTGCCCAGTGGCACATCTGCCTCTGGGCAAGTCCAGAGGTGACGCTCTGTAAGCACTGGGCTCCATGGGGTGATCTCAGAAAAGCTACCCTATCCTGAGACATAAGCATGTAGGGATGGGCCCACAGAAATCCATTTTCTAGGCTTGGGCTCAGAATGTCCTTAAAAAGCCAAGAAATGGGAAGGAAAGGCTGCAGGGATCTAGATGTCAAAATCAGCAGGAATACACATGAACGGGCCATAAATCCCTCCCGGACGCAGACAATGCCTCGGTGATAAGCATGCAGATTGCACACCTAGTTCAGAAACTCCCCTGAGTTTGCTTGTAATTAAGGGGGTTAGAAAGGTAAAAAAAATATATAAACCCAATTAATCATTTAAATATTTAAAGTCAGATTTTTTCCTCACTCCAGGATTAGTATATTTCATAACGCCAGCAGCAGACAGCCCTGGTTTTTACTGGGGTTCATTTTAGAGCATGTTTAAACTAGTCAGATTGAGTGATGCTTCTAGCAACTAATCGCATGTCAAATAAAAGATATTTTATGTAATAAATTACCGCTACAAGTAATTCAAATGTCATTTATCAGTTTTATTATCAGTCAGGCAAAGTCTTGTTTCTCTGTATTAATCAAAATCAAGCTTTTTTTTTTTTTTTTTTTTAAGCAGTTTTGACACCTCTTGGCAAAAGTACAGAAGTGAAGAGGTAGTCGCCCCCGTAGCTGAAAGAAGCAGTGTAACGGTACAAGAAGAACGAAGCTCAACGGTGACAACTAAAAACTTCAGGTATTTAAAATTACCATTATCATTGTTTTTATACTAGTGTCAAAGCAGGAAGAAGTCTGTCTCTAAGAAGATATATTTTATTTTTAGGGCTGGGAAACTCTTTAAAATACGCCTACCTAAATACTTCAGCAGGTAATGCTTTTTCTCAGAGTTTTCTGGACATGAGAATGGTTTAAATGACTGAACTGTCCTCCCCACCCCATTTTTTTGCCTCTTTCAGAAGAAAAACAGTTTAACTCTTTTTACCTATAGAAAGGAGGTAAACATGTGACATCTGAGGCCAACTCTGTGACCAACCAGAATAATTTGTCTGAGCAAGAAGCTTCCAAGTAGACGAGAGACCTGTTTGGTATTAAGACATGGGAGGAAACAGCTGGAATAGAACAGATGTGCCTCTTAGAAAATTCTACACCCCAGCTGCCACTGCCTATCCTCAACAAATCCCATTACATGGCTGGGCCCAGGGACACAACTAAACAAACAGTGTAGAGACTTAGCCTTTGGTTAAAAAGAAACATGTAAGTAGGTTTAAGATGCAAAGCAAACCCAATAGATTGGAATGAATGCTGGCCGGGGAGGAGAAATGGATCAAAGCTGCCTAGTCACAGATCTGACCCAACAGCCCCAAAACAGTCCAGTGCTGGCCAGTGACGCTCTGCTCCCCAGAGAGGCTGGTTAGGAAGGTACTGACGGACGGATACACTTGAGTCAGTGCTCCCTGGCCTCACCTCTTCAGCCTCATCCAGAGGGCAAAAGAAGGAGATACCTAACTGAGACCTATGACACACGAAGCCGACTCTACCCACCGGCCGCCCCTGCGAGTACAGGGCAGAGAGGCGCGTTGGTCCCTCTCACCCTGCCGCAACAGACAACTGAGAACAAAGGGGAATGAGAGGGAGAAGGCCGCTTCACGCTGTGTGTTGTGGGATCACAGAGAAATCTGTTCTTTTAAAATAAACCCTTTAAAATCTAAAATATCACACTGTTTTAAATCATTTTCTGAAAAAAAACTTCTGAGATTGACAATTAAAATGAAGACAATTATAGATTATTGGAAAGATAATAGTCCAGTGCTAGTTACATTAAAGAAAACAAAATTGAGCTATTTTCCATAGCTTTGGAGCCAATTTTAACCTTTTTAAACTTTTTATATATAACTTAAAGAAGAGATTCTAGCTGTATTTGAGATAGAGGTTTATTACCAGAGTGAAGAAAGTTTATTCCTACAGTAGCTTTCATTTAAAATCTACAAAAACCTCTTGTGGGTCATGACCTCACATAACAAATAAATTAAGCATTCAAAAAGAACCTTTACATTTTAACCTGAAATTCGTAACAGACTGCTACTGCATGAATATACATGGCACAGCCAGGATAGGGAGGGAAGAAAGGAAAGACCGGCTAAAACCTACAAATATTAACTTTAAAAATAAAATTGGAAGACAAGTTGTTTCAGTGAGCAAACAAGAATGCAGTCATGAGTTAGAAGATGTTCATGTTGTTATTAGTGAAACAGTAACATTCAAAAGCACTCACAAGAAAATGGAAACCGAACCAGTAAGTAGTTTTACGATTCCAAAATACTTTGCAACAACCCAATAAACTCGTGTGTTCTGGTCCCTTGTCTCTTCTTATACCTTTGTCACTTAGTTAAAAAGTGTCTTTAGGAAGATCTGGGTGTGTCACATTCTTTACGAAAATCAGAGAGATTTTTCTACTGTTCTTAGTTTCCTCCAGGTTGGCAAGTCTGAGAGATGCAAAACACTAATCTTTGGCCAGAGTCCTGAATCCCAACCAAGGTTAAGTTGGAGTCTGAGCGGCTGACTTACTGTATGGCTGAGAAATGAGGTGAGGGGGCTGGACAGGAACCACCTGTGTGGCTGGGCCCAAGGACGAAGGCTCATCAGCTGCAGTGCCCGACTGCTGGAAAGCCAAATCAATCTCTTCATCTGTCAAGCCTGGGAAGAAACGAACATAATTGCAGGTAAGTACTTTTTGCCAATGTCCATGGCTACAACAAAATCTTCACTGAGAAAAGGCCCTACGCACAGAATGACTAGCATCCTAGTAAGTTGCCTTCCCGATTTCGGATTCTCGCAAACCTCTCTCAGTTGCAATTTAACCTTAAGCGACAGAATATTAGCCTCAACACTGCTTCCAAATGTGGCTCATTCAATTTCCTTAATTTATCCTTGAGTTTATTGCTGCTTTTGAAGTCGCTCAGTACTGCAATTCTCCATTCTTCCCCTGAAAACAGATACCATCAACTGCAAATGTGGCTCATTTTAATCTGTAATGGTGTTAAAAAAAGAGGGGAAAAAACTAACAATAATGCATGAAAACAGACAGGGAAACAAAAAACTAATTATTGGGTGAGACGACTAATTAGTCTAGATCGTTTCCGAAGACGGGAATAATTTGCTTTATTTTATGACAAATGCAGAAATAAAAGGAAAAATCAGGACCGACTGTGATTAGTATGAATGGGATATAGAATGTGAAGAAGAAAATAAAACAAGAAAACAGATCAAAACAAGGCCAGGCCCAAACTTTCAGATGGTTATTACTCCAGCCTATCACAGGCTGCCTATATCGCCTTTGGCTAGTTTTTCTTTTCCCTTTTTTCTTTTTTTAATCCTCCCAACACTAAACCACAAAGCACAGGGGACATCAGGAAATAGCAGGGCGCCATCTGCAGTGGCTATAACATGTGGAGAGGATTTGCCCATGGAAGAATAAAAGGCAAGTGAAAACCCCATGAAGACCACATTTCCAGCAGGCACACAGCTGGGATATGTTCAACGGGTTTGAGGCCGACTGGGGACACTGACTCTTGGAAGAGGAAGGCGTCGATCAACCCAAAATATAGAAGTGAAGTGTGGTGCCCAGGTATGAGAACTGTCCTGGGGGCAACTCAGGAAAGCAGCTGTGTGCACAGAGGTGCTCTAGCTGCTAAGGGTTAGGAAAGGAGGCTGGGAGGTCACTGCTACTCTGCAAAAGACCACTTGGCCAGTCCATGCTGTTCCGGGAATCCCAACATCCAGTCGAGCCGCAACACAGAGCTTTTAAACTAGAGCCGAGAGCTTTTCCACATCTGGTCAGCAGCTCTCCATTAGAGGCCCACAGCATGGTATATCTGCCCCTGGGGGTAGATGAAGTACAAGGAGGTTCTGAGGATCAGCATCTTCAAAAGCATGATGCCTCCTACTCCGTGCCTGGGGGCTAATAGATGGTGCCCATTAATGCTTTAGAGTGCAGCTCTGCCCTGCGCCGTACCAAGGCGTGAGCTAAACTTTGTGTGTCCTACCACAACCGCTCAAGGGAGAATGCCCAAACTAGTCTAAATGGCCCTGGACCCCTTCTTTCCTTCTCTGCCCTGAGCAGTTAAGGTCTGTCCCCATTTAAAACTGCAGCTTTTCCCCCCTTTTGCTTTTTCTCACAGCAGAGCTGGCCAGAGGCAGCAAGGTTACATCACTGGGGAGTCTGGAGGGTGGCACTCTGCTCTCCGCAGACTGGTGGGTGAAGATGCTTCCAGGGTTCAAGGTGGATCACTTACTGGCACTTACCACCTTCCAAAAGCAAAAGCACAAGTTCAGTGATGTAGCAATAGACAGGGTATGTTCCTCCTCCCTGACTCCCCAGCTTGCTGCAAAGGGATTGCTTTACCCACCATTTCACCTCCAAAAAGAACAGACAGGACATCCTGCCAGCCAGGCAGAAACCCAGAACACGCTCCCCTTCTCGGGGTGTGGCCCACATAGTGACTCCAACCACTCCTACCAAATAGGAAAGGGACCCCTTTCAGAGTCTTAGCAAAAAAGACATTCTTTTAACCAGTTCATAATCAGCCATTAAAGGAGCGAGCGGCATCTGCGCTGTCAGCACAGGCTGATGGTCACTGGGACACTACGGAATTTTATAAACCTGGTGGTTCGTGTGCCTTGTCAGCCACTGGCTGCAAATGAGGATAATTTTCCCAAAAGGAGCATTCAGTTGCATTCTCATTTTCCCTTTTGGCTCTTTCAAATATAAACAAGTACGATAATGTTTAACACTGGGGAAATATACAGTAAGTTACAGGCTGTGCTGCGGCCCTGAGAGCTGGAGCTGGTTAAAGGGACAGGACTCCCTGCCTGTTGTTCTGTCCTCTGGCCCTGAGCTTTTACAAAGCCTATTTTCCTAATAAAACATGTTCCTTGCACTATCACAGCTGAGCCCACTGGTGAGGCCACAGTTTAAAGGGCATCAGCACTTCTTCCAAGCGCTTGTTTTGCGGAGACCTTATCATTTGATGCTCTAAATTTACCCTGGCTGGAATTCTGATAGCACTTGTTCTCTAGGAGAGTCAGGGTTCAGATTTAGTTACAATAAATGAACACTTTTTCTTCTTCTTCTTCTTTTTTTTTTTAAAGAGCATTCTAACAATCTCACTGAACAATAAAATTTCAGAGCTGGACCATTATCCCAGTCATTGCCCTCATTTAACCAATTAAAAACACAGGTAGCCCACGTCCTGCTGGTCCAAGAGAATGGTAATGCTGATGACAACCCAAGGCTCTTCCTCCACAGCCTGGTGACTTTCCACTTTGCCAAAGACATATAAAACATTACATGACAAGATTCAGAACTTACATTTTTAGTCTTCAATCTCAATAAAGAGCTTTAGAGAAGGATTAAGTTTTCTTCTCCCATCCCCAGCCTAGGCGCTCTCATGAACCAAAGAATATTATTTTGAGGCGACATTTATATATTTTTTGAGGCAGAGTCTCACTATGTCACCCTCAATAGAGTGCCGTAGTGTCACAGCTCACAGCAACTTCAAACTCTTGGGCTTAAGCGATTCTCTTGCCTCAGCCTTCCAAGTAGCTGGGATTACAGGTGCCAACTACAACACCCGGCTATGTTTTGTTGTTGTTGCAGTTGTCATTGTTGGTTAGCTAGCCTGGACCAGGTTCGAACCCGTCACCTTCGGTGTATGTGGCTGGCGCCGTAACCAATGTGCTACGGGCGCCAAGCCTTGAGGCAATATGGAAACAACACAGGAACTTACTCCCTGGCTCCTATCTGCAATGACACCTGGACAACTTTTGAACAATACTAGAGTGACAAGGTAAAATATCCTTGTCCTGGTCTTGTTCTATCATTCTAACCCGAATCAAATCCAAACACTCTCACAGACTGGCACCTACACATCCCTAAGCGTCCTCTTCCAATGGAATGTCCTCAGCTGAAGGCTCAGGTGATTCATGTGGGGCTCACGGAGACTAAGCAGGGGTCACTGACCTCTCTCCAGATCACAACCTATTATCTCCCCACTCATCGGCACTTGGTGCTGAGATGACCCTGCCTTCAGGACAAGGTGTTGCCACAGGACACACACATAAGACATGCAGATGCCCTAGCTCCATCTTTCCCAGCCCTGCTGAGATAAAGAGTGCAGATCTTAGACTGAGTCCTTGCAGAATCCAAAAGGTTAAAAGGAATAATAAAGGAAACTGCCAATTGTAAGTGAATTATATTTGGCTCTGAAAGCTGAGGCACACACTATATTATAAAAGGCATCTCTTTGCGTTGTTTACCATCACCCTGACTAATGCAGACTTTTTTTTTTTTTTTAAATAATCTCATGCAAATTAGACACACACACTTCCTTCTAGCTGATTGCTATCTGCAAGGAATCATCTCACCACAGAGGGACTGAGCAGGGGCTGAGCAGAAGGGAGACGGGAGCAAAGGGCTTCCCGTCCTGTGGTGCGCCATCTCTTCCCCTCCCTGTCTGCTCTAAGTCTTCCTTTGGCTGCTGCCTTTGGAAGAATTAGTCAATTTTAATAAAGCCTAGAATTTTCTTTTAGTTGGGATGTCACTCTGCATTACTGGACACGAACAGCATGGGGCATCAAGAGATTCTTCTGTGACTTCTCCTCTGCCACTCGGCAATTTTCAAGAGCGAGCGGCTCCTCACCCCACTCCTCACCACCCGGTGTGCAGTGCTGACAATTAAAATATGTGTTATGGGTAGAGAATAACACTAATGAAGTCCTGCCCGTTATTCCCGCCACTCACTAGCTGTAGCCAAGAGGAGAAAGCATATGAGGGAGCTTGTGAGGGACAAGCCAGAGGCCCAGGACACTGGGCCTTGACTCTGGGGACAGGTAGAAAGTTCCACTTCACCCGATCTGCAAAACTGAGAACTCTCAATTCAAACCAAATTCTCTGGGTGAAGATCTTGTGCACTCAAATCAAGGCAGACGTCTTGTTCCTTCAGTTCTCTGGGTCTACTTCCACAAAGCTTCAGAGCTGCTCCCTTCACCCTGTGTAGAAGCTGGGCCAGGATTTCTTCTTCAGGATGGGCTTCTTTCAAAAGAACAGAATAGGCGACCTCTATCCTATAGATTAATAAACCCACAGGTCACCACCGCAGCATCTGAACTGTGTGGCCGAAGGGCTGCCGGACCTGCCTATTTTTATCCCCTAGAAGATTAATTTCCTTTTTTCCTCTCAAGGTTCCTGTTAAAATGCAAACAAAACCAAACTGCCTGACTCTGTGAGCTGCATGGCACTGGCTGTGATGTGAGTGTGATGCCCCAGGGTCCTTCCCCACCCCACTCAGACCAAATCTGGCACCCCGAGGGCTGTCTTTTTCCCATGGGACAGGCTATGCGAGGGCTTCTCAGAATGAGTAACCTCAGTGCTGTCCCTAGTGACCACTGGGCACTACTGCCAGGCCTGGCCTGGTGCAGATGAAGCAGAAAGACCGATGACAGAAGACAGCAGTGCTCTCTACATCTCTGAGGTCAAACAACAACCAGGACAGGAAGGTGAGGGATAGTTTGAAAATGAGCATGGTAATGAATGCCTGGAAGTACCTTCTGACCCAGCCCAAGGTTTATAATCAAAATCTGGAGTCTGATGCTGACTGGGATTGTAGGGACAGGGCTGGAGGAACAGTGGCAAAGGGTGACAGTGAAGGGCTGGCAACTCAGACATCTTCCTCCCCCACCCTCACTGTCCTTCTGTTTCCAAGACTGGGGCGATTCATCTGGGACTTGTGGAGACTAAGCAGGGGTCACCTCTCAGAACACAAGTAGTTATCTGCCCGGTACACTCTGGAAGAAGATGAGGCAGAGAAGACAGCTAGCTAAAAATACTCACTAAATTAAAAGAAAAATCAACTCTCACAGAAAAGGTGCAGGAGGGGAGAGGGAAAAAGTATTTTTATTTTATTTTATTAACATTTTGTTGGAACAGTAGAGTACAATAAGGACTCTCAGAGCCTCTAAAAGTCGTTGGATGACCTGTAGACCCCTATTTCCCAGTGCCTTGTATAAAATTGAATTTTTTAAACATAAATTACACGTAATGACGACACTGTAAAAACTAACAGTAATGGAAAGCTGTGCTGTATTTCATTAGCCTGTATTATTCCGTGCCACCTGATCCAGCCGGGCCTTGTTTATGAGTTAGTGTGTTAGCAGATGCCGATGGAAGCATTTGCTTCGACCTTGCTCTTCTCATTGGGGCATGAAATTACGACGGCAGCACCTTGATATTACAGCCATAAATACAGTAAACTGCAAATTTAAGCCAACGGCTCCTATTGTCTCTGAACATAAAGCTGATCGGTATTTATTTAAAAGGAGAACAAAAAAAATATTATATATCACCTTGTTTATGGGGCCTCCCCCACCCACTTTCTTATCCCCCTCCCCAGCCCCCCAACCTGTCTAATTCATTTGGCTAAAATATTAAGCAGATAAGCAAAATGCTTTATTCTCTACTGGTTAACTATTCCCAAACAGCGGAAACAGTTTTTGAGAAAACTAGCTCCAAATGTCATCATCCTGAATGAAAGAGTTTCTATAAAAATTGATCTGATGGGGGGACTGGTTCCCACTATCTCGTTGTTGATATGTAAATTCAAGAACAAGATGGGAGACTTTCCCTTCTCCTTAAATGAGGTAAGTTCAAACAACAGGAGGAAAAGTTGCTGATGATGTCCTGAAACTGCACATCCTCTTAGTATCCTTCCAAAAATCGTTAGGTGGAAATGCTATTTCGAAAAGCAGCAAAATACTGCCTTCTGCCACTTAAGGAAAGAAAGAAAGTTATCTAACCAAGAAGATAATTTTCATCTCAACACAGAGCGCTAAGGGACGTCTCATTAAAACTTGCACCAATCTCTCCTTATCCTAGTGAACCATAAAGACAATATATCCTTTAAATACATTAAATGTGGAAGAAAAATAAACACAAAGACAAAAGGACACTGGCTATCGCCCACCACGTCTCCCAGCATAAATCACCGAGTAAGAAGCCAGTACACAATGTATTTCACTGCCAGCCAGAAGACTAAGGAAACTGGTGGGCTTGTTCCACTTGGAGTCTAAAGATAAGGCAGCCCAGCTTTCCTAAAATCAACACAGGGGACCTCTGCCTCTCAGAGAGGCAGAAGGAGGACATTAAAACTCAACCAAGTCCAAGTCTGGAGGTATCAAAGGGTTAGTGGTGGAAACTACAGAACATCAGTAGGCAAGCTCCAAAGTCATGACTAGTGAAGCATGCAGAAGGACCATTTTAGCAGTGACCTAACTGCAAATTTGAGGGAGCAGTTTAATTTCAAAGCAGACAGGCTGGGGTCACAGGGTCCTGTGCCCAGTAGTATCAATGACACAGCCAAATCAACCAAGATCAAAAGTTTCTGTACATTTACTTTTGATAGGTCATTCCACAAGGCAGACACACTCCCCTGGAGCCCTAAATTATATCAGACGTACGAGTCACTCAGCTTAGCTCCTTCCACATAAGGAGGAAACTTTCCTATAAAATTTATTGAGCTTCTCTGGGGAGTAGTATAACTGGTGAACAAGACAGAAGTGAGCTGCCCCTCTGTGTAACACAAATTGAGATCTCTTAGATGAAAGACTGGGAGGGTTTCCAATCACCATCCATGATGTCTATTTTTAGATCTATATAGTCTAAAGGTTTTTTTTTCCCCTTTCAATCCCTCTCAGCTAAATTAGAAACAAGAAGAGGAGTTACTTTCAATACTTGATCAATTCCAGAGGATTAATAGCAGGACAAAGATCACTGCCGAATGTCACAAATGGCAATCTCTGACCCAGCAGGTCTTTGGCAACAGACTGAGAAGTCAGCCCTTCCCACGGTACACCGAACAAGTTCTACCGAAACAACCACGTCCTTAAAGATCCAGGGATGGTAATCAGGAATCACTGCTACTCAAATGCCAAAAGCCAGGTAAACCAAATGTGTGTTTGTGCATGGGTGGAAAAGCCAAATTGATAAACACTTTTAACGATACTTAGATCTTCCTTCTGTTTCAGAACAGGCGGTGAAGATTAGTTTAAACAAAAAAATCAACTTACCTTTGACAAGCAAACAAATTCAGAACTGGAAGAAAAACTGGAGTTCATCTGGTCTAATTCCTATTCCCTTTTTCCTTTCTGCTTCGTAGATCAAAAAAGGGGACACAGAGAGGGGGAGTGACTTGCCCACAACCCAGCCCCAGAGACAGAACTGGATTCTCACACAGGGTTCTCCACAGCAAAGACAAGCTGCTGCTCCCTGCTGCCACTAGACACAGTTAATACTTTTGTTTTTGAGACAGTCTCACTCAGTCACCCTGAGTACAGTACGGTGGCGTCGTAGCTCACAGCAACCTGAAACTCTTGGCCTCAAGTGATTCTATTGTCTCAGCCTCTTGACTAGCTGGGACTACAGGCGCCTGCCACCACACCCGGCTAGTTTTTCTGTTTTTAGTAGAGACACACTCCTAAGCTTAAGCAATCCACTTGCCTTGGCCTCCCAGAGTGCTAGGATTACAGTCGTGAACCACTGTGCCCGGCCAGTCAACACATTTTAAACAAGCAAACTCTTAGAATCAATCCTCCCAAAAGGAGAAAAACAAAAAGAAGACAGATAGCATAGGGGAAACTCAGTGACAGGTACACAGGGCCTTTATATTAAAAAAAAGAATATGTATCTATCTCTACACAAACACATATAACTGGTTGTGTCTAAACCCATGAAATAAAGAGAGCATAGACAAACTGGTAATACTGGTTACATATGTACAGAGACTAGTGGCTGGGGAATAGACATTGAAGGTAGACTTTTCACTGCGTATCCTTATGAATTTTGTCCCATGTGAACAGATTTCTGATTCAAAAGGATAAATTAACTTTTAAGAACAAAGAAAATATTTATGGGAAAAACACCCAAACCTTACTCCTGAACAAAATAACTTAAAATGGTTAACTCCATTTTCTGAAAGAGAAAAACCAAGACAGACAAAGGTATAAAGCCATGCCCAGGAACTAGGATTAGAATGACATCTACAGCACCTTCCTACCGTCTTGCTTAACCCATTGTAGCTGCTACCACAGCAGCCAAGTACAAGGTGGCTTTTTAAAAAATGTGTTTTTAAATGGCAGACATCTGTTCTATTTTGACACATCCTGGCTGCCCAAATGTTTCTTTCAGCTCTAAATATTTGCTTCACCAATGGAAATGTTTCCATCACTGCAACAAAACAAACATTTGCTTTGGGATGGGAGGAACAGCCATACGCTGTTTCATATGTTCCTTGAAACAGCCTGATTTGAGAAACAACTCCACTGTAGGACACAAATCAAGGTGGAGATTTTTGTTCCTTAAAGAAAACCTTGTCACAAGAGTTCAGTGCACTGGGGCACACTCTTCACTCAGCCTAATGCTATAAAAGTTCCTTTGGGGCTTTCTTTCACATCTCGAATCTTAAATATGTGATTAGAAGGTTTATTATTTGGCATTCAACTTACTTGCTAAAGATTTAAATTACCATAGAGCCATCAGATTTTTTTTTAAAGGGCCCATATTAATCTAATATTAACACATTAAAACATGCTATGTCCTAATAGGTCAACACGTAAATTATTTTGTCACCACTTATTTGTGTGGCTCAAATGAATCTCGTATTGGCTGCTATCGTCGACATTATTAGTAGAGAGATAAATACATAATACTCCATACATTTGAGTGCTTATTTTACTAGGCAGTATGAGAGAGCTAAGATCTCATTCTCCTTACCTGTTAAATTGGAGCCTCCCTAAGACCCCTTTACTCCAATTTCTTACAATGGATGAATATTTTGTCAATCTATATATCTACATATATTTTCTAAAATATAATATATAGATATATTGACATACAGTAAAAATAACACATGTCAATTGCAGAAAAGATGGAAAATAAAGAAAAGCACCCAGAAAACAATAAAAAGAAATCATTCATATTCCCATGCTCTATCTAGAAATAACAGCCAAAATGTATTAAACCCAAATGCTAGAGAGTGTTTTAGGAGTTTTTATACATTTTGGGGGAAGAGACAGAGTCTTGCTCTGTTGCCCAGGCTAAAGTGCAATAGCTCGATCATACCTCACTGCAGCCTTGAATTCCTAGATTTAAGCAATCCTCCTGCCTCAGCCTCCTGGATAGCTGGGACTACAGATGCCTTCCACAACTCCCAGCTAATTATTTTATTTTTTGTAGAGATGGGGTCTTGCTCTTGCTCAGGCTGAACTCCTGTACTCAAGGGATTCTCTTGCCTTGGCCTCCCAGAGTGCTAGGATTACAAGTATGAGTCACCATGCCCAGCCATGGCCTACCTTTTAAACTCTGAATCCCACCACCAATCCTATTCAGGGCTGCTGAGGTACACAACTCAGGAGCCCTGCTCAGGGTGTTGCAGCATCTTGTGGGACTATGTGCTGCCTATCCCATGTGGCCACAGGAGTGCCACCACTGACCACCTCCTAAAGTTGACCTAACTTTCACAGACCGACATGCACCACATGTACTCATCAGTACAGCAGGCCTAGTTCCTTACATTGACCACCTCCATATGTGACTGGTTTGTTACAGTCCCTTGAGTGATCAACTTACAGAGATTCTACTGTAATTTATTTAACTTGTCTTCTACTGAACATGCTATAAACAAAGTCATCATAAGAGATTCTGGCTCGGCGCCTGTGGCTCAGCGGGCTAAGGCGCCAGCCATGTACACCTGAGTTGGTGGGTTCGAATCCAGCCCGGGCCCACCAAACAACAATGACGCAGCAACCAAAAAATGGCCCGGCGTTGTGGCGGGTGCCTGTAGTCCCAGCTACTTGGGAGGTGGAAGCAGGAGACTTGCTTGAGCCCAGGAGTTGGAGGTTGCTGTGAGCTGTGATGCCACAGCACTCTATCCAGGGTGACAAAGCACTCTATCCAGAGCTTGAGGCTCTGTCTCAAAAAAAAAGAGATTCTGTATACACCCTGTGTACATGTACATATACAAGTGCAAGTATATCCCTAGGAACAGACTCATGCAGTTTTAATGCTGGTAATTATTATCAAACTGGTTTCCTTAGAGGTTGTTTCCACTACGTCCCCACCAATGTGTGTGCCTGTTTCCCACAACCTTGCCTACATGATGCTATCAAACCATTATCTGTGCCATTCTGAAAGGTAAAATTGTCTCATCATGGCTTTAAGTAAATTTGTATTGGTGTTCAGAATACATACAGAAAAGTGTGCACATTTTAAGTGTACAGATTAATGAATTATCAAATGGTAAATGGTGAAAACATCTATGTAACTATCACCCAGATCAATAAGCAGAGTAACAGCCTCCAGTAGCATCCCTCACGTTTCCTCCCGGTCATTACCTACCCTGTGATACTACAGACTAAGTTTGCTTGTTATCGTATATATTATATAAGTGAGATAACACAGACGTGTTCTTTTTCAAAGGGCTTCTTTTTGCTCAACGTTATGCTTGCCAGAGTAATCCACGTTGCTACACACAGCCACACAGCTCATTCACATTGTTGTATAGTGTTCGTAGAAAGCATAAGAACAAACCACAATTTATCTTTTGTTTCCAGTTTCGGACAATCTATGAATAGTGCTACTACCAGCATTCTTTTAGAGAGGAATTGCTGGATTCTAGAGTATGCCTGTTATTAGTGATAACAGGTACTGTTAACAATTTCCAGCCAAACGCGATAGCTCAAACCTGTAATCTTGGCAATTTCGGAGGTCAAGGCAGAAGGATCCCTTGAGCTCAGGGGTTCAAGACCAGCCTGAACAAGAGGGAACCCCCATCTCTACTAAAAATAGAAAATTTAGCCAGGCATGGTGGCATGGGCCTGTAGTCCCAGCTACTGGGGATGTGAGGCAAGAGGATGGCTTGAGCTCAGGATTTGGAGTTGCAGTGAGCTATGATGATGCCACTACATTCTAGTCTAGGTAACAGATTGAGACTCCATCTCCAAACAAACAAACAAACAAACAAACAACAATTTTCAAAGTGGTCACACCTATGGGCACTCTTACCAACACCGTAGGAGAGTTCTGGTCATTCCACACTCCATACTGAAGTCCTCATTATTCAATTTTGGCCATTCTGATAGGTGTGGAGTGGTAGCTTACTCTGGTTTTAATGTGCATTTCTCTGACAACTAATGAGGTTAAACACTTTCTTTGTACCTTTGCTGTCTCCATTGGGTACAATGTTCTACACAGTAAGACAAGTCTGATAACTGTGTTAGAATCTTGATTGCTTTGTTGGTATTACCAATTGAGAAAGAACTTTTAAAAGTTCTCAGTATGACAGATTTGTCTAGTTTTCCTTTCAGTTGTGTCCAATTTTGCTTTAAATATATTGAAGCTATGTTATTAGGTGTATACATATTTAGAAATGTTCTCCATGGTAACTGACCATTTTACCACTCTGAAATTTCTTTATCTCTGACATTACATTTAAGTCCACCTGTCTGATATTAGTACCAGGTTTCTTTTTGTTAATGTTTGCATGCTGTATCTTTTTCCATCACTTTACTTTTAATCCTTATGTGTACTTACATTAAAGTGTGTGTCTGATGCAAGCACCAATGCATGGGGTTTAGTATTTTCCTTTTTTTTGAGACAGAGTCTAGCTCTATTGCCCCTAGACTCCAGTGGTGTCATTATAGCTCACTGCAACCTCCAACTCCAGGTCTCAAGCCATTCTTCTGCCTCAGCCTCCCAAGTATCTGGGATGACAGACGTGCATCACCACACTCAGCTTGTTTTTTATTTTTAGTAGAGGTAGGGTCTCATTGTTGCTCACACTGGTCTCAAATTCCTGGTCTGAAGAGATCCTCCTGCCGCAGCTTCCCAGAATACTAGGATGAAGGCACGAGCAGGTTTAGTCTTTTTAATATAATCTTGACAAACTGCTTTTAAAGGAGTATTTAGTCCATTTACATTTAATGTAAATATTGAAATTTGAGGGTTCATATGTTTCATCTCATCATCTTGTTTTCCTTTTGATTGATTTAATGCTCATTTCTCTCGCCTTATTTTTAATTCAGTTTTTCCGTCTATTAGCTTGTAGTTACTGTGGTTTCTGGTGGAGTTCTCCACTACAAAGTTACTATCTTTCCTTTTGAAGTTATTGTACAGCATGGAGGAGATACATTGTATTTTCTCTCCAACTTTTACCCTCTCATTTTCAGCACTCAGTGAATCTTGTCTGCAACAATTACTGGACATATGCTTAATGGGAGATCCTCAATTAAGGATGAACAGATTCCTGAGACTAACGAATTAGAGAACCAATGCCCCAGACACCACAATACATCCTTGACTTACTGTAATGTCTTATTAATGTAAAATTTTGCCATTTCCCCAACAATCCTAGCACTTACAACACTTTCTTTCCACCCCTCCCTTTGTGTACTGGCATGCATTTCACTATGAGGCATGTTAAACCCAGAAGGCTTTCTTATTTTAAACAGTTAATATTCATTTATGCAACCTTTCCTTTGCTCTTCATTCCTTCCTGCATTTCTGTGTTTCCACGTAAGATCATTTTCTTTCTGCCTGAAAACTATTTAATACTGTACTTCAATGTTTCTTTCAGTGTGCTGGCAAGGAATACTTTACTTTTGTTTTCTGGAAACGTCTATTTTCCTTTATTCTAAAAAAAAATGATTTCAGAGTTACAGAAAAGTTGCAAGCATAGTACCAAGAATTCCTACATATCTTTCATCCACATTCTTTGAATGGTAAATTTATCACATTAGTTTTTCACTCTCTATCAATCTATCTAATTATTTTCCCTGAATTATTTGAGTTGTAGATATGCCCCTCTCCCAAATATTTCAGTATAATTCTGAAAATTATGAAGTTAACAATGTCAGATTTCTTTCCATAGCTCAGACCTGTCCTCTGAAATTGATTCCTGTTATCAGCCTGTCTACCTGAGACCTCCGCTCGGATGACTGATACCTTTAATATAATATGCCTAATACTGAGCTCCTACTCTTGCCCCATCAAACCTCTCCATTCCTAACTAATGACAACTCCAAATTTCTAGTCACATAAGGGTAAAAACCTTGGAGTCATCCTTAATTTCTACTTCTCTTCCCTATTTCAGATCCAACAAATCAGGACTCCTGTTGGAATATCCTGGGATCAAAAAATACCCAGGGATCTAAGTACTTCTTACCACCTGACTGGTCTCCCAGCTCCCACCTTTGCCCTCTTGCTGTCCATTCCTAACAGCAGCCAGGGTGATCCTGTTAAAGCTTAAATCAAATTATATCACTCCTCTGCTTAAAAATCTCTGATTTTCCATTTTATTCAAAGTAAAACTAAAGTACTCACAGTGATCAATGCTGCCCTACACAACCGTGCTTCCTGTTAGTGCCAATCTCCCCTCTCACTACTATCCACCTCGCTTACACGTGGGCCTCTGTTCTGTTACAAGAATTTGCCTGACACGCATGCTTCCCCTCACACTTCTGCACAGGGCACCCTTTTTCCTGAAACACTTTTTCCCCAGAATTCAGTGTGGCTTGCTTTCTCATTTCCCTCAAGTTTTTCCTCAAAATATCATCTTAGAGAGGTCTTTCCAAACCAGCCCATTTAAAATTGCAACCTCCCAAGAATTCTTTATTGCTCTACTTATGTTTACATTTTATTCTATTAATATTTATTGCTGTCTCCCTTCCTCCCCACCGTTTGAATGTAAGCTCATAAAAGGCAGGAATTTTTGGTAATTTTATTCCCTGCAATGTTCCCAGTACCTAACATACCTAGGTTCTATTGGCATCTAGGAGGTGTTTAATAAAAAATACATAGAATAAATCAATGAAAACGCAATACGCAAAATAGATAAAAGTAATGTTCAGGTTTGGGGAGGTCCAGCAGGGGCAGGGAGAAAACCCAGAGTCCCACCTTCTTTCTTTTTTTTTTGTCGCCCTCAGTAGAGTGCTGTGGCATCACAGCCTACAGCAACCTCCAACTCCTGGGCTTAGGCAATTCTCTTATCTCAGCCTCCCGAGTAGCTGGGACTACAGGAGCCTGCCACAACGCCCAGCAATTTTTTGCTGCAGTTTGGTTGGGGCTGGGTTTAAACCCACCACCCTCGGTATATGGGCCCGGAGCCCTACCCACTGAGCCACAGGCACCACCCAAGTCCCACCTTCTTGATCTCCCTCTTTGTCCCTGAAATATCTCTATAGAATCTCCAAAGATCCTCAGATAAGTATAAAAACTGTTACCATATATTCAACCTTTATTAAGGTAAACTAGTTTATTCCTCAGCCCCAACATGTCTTATGTGCTCGAGACAGTCAGATGTGTTCCACCCATCAGACCATCAGAGCAGCCTTCGCCCAGCCCTACGCAGACCCTGCCACTGTCTGGGTTCTCTCTTCCACCACCAAAGCAAAGCTCTCTCTGATCTTCCCTGCGGGAAGTGCCTTTTTACAGCAGTTACTGCCTGTGTAACACTCCTGATTGCTTTATAACCTTTCTTTTAATGCTGTTGAGCTTTTACTGTTCATCTTATTCTCCATGTATCCCCAAAGCCTAAAACACTGACCAACTTGCAGTGGGCATTCGCTGAATATTTGTTCAATGTGTGATAAATATAAATAGATCATACTGGTGCTTAACAGGCAAGATTCCCAACAATTGTAAGGTAACGCTGGTACCACTTAGTGACAATCCCTTCTTCCTCCTCTTAAAAAATGTTATTTATCATAACATTCATTACCACTGTCATCATAAGCATTTAATATTTATACTGTTATATTACATTTAGCCCTATGTAATAAGGCAGGAATAAAAGTAAAATGTCCAAGAATCGGAAAGAAGTTCACAAAATAATCAACTGTAGATAATATAAATATTATATATAAATAATATATAAATTATACATCTAGAAAAGTCAATTTATTCATAAGGAATTTCAAATGAGATGGTCAAATATATAATACATATATTTAAAAAATCAATCACACTCCTACACACAAGCAATAATTAGAAATAAAATGAATTGACAGTGGCCATGAGAAATATAAAATCACTATGATAATCTCAAAGAATGTTAGGTCTATAATAGGTTTATATAGACTCTATATAAACAAACCTTGCAAAACTAAACAAAAGGAAACTAGGCTGGGCACAACAGCTCACGCCTGGAATCCCAGCACTCTGGGAAGCCGAGGTAGATTACCTGAACTCAGGAATTTGAGACCAGGCTGCACAAGAGTAAAACCCGTCTCTAAAAATAGCTGGGCATTGTGGCAGGCACCTGTAGTCCCAGCTACGTGGTAGACTGAGGCAAGAGGATTGGTTGGGCCCAAGAGTTTGAGGTTGCTGTGAGTTGTGACGCCGCGGCACTCTATCCAAGGGAACAAAACGAAACTCTGTCTCTGGGTGGCGCCTGTGGCTCAGTGGGTAGGGTGCCGGCCCCATATACCAAGGGTGGCATGTTCAAACCTGGCTCCAGCCAAACTGCAAAAACAACAACAACAAAAATAGGCGGGCATTGTGGCGGGCGCCTGTAGTCCCAG
>CAUYRH010121393.1:0-16158 GCA_963574655.1 Perodicticus potto | reverse complement strand
AGATGTAAATGTATAAAATAGGAAATGAAAGTAGCAACATTACAGTTTTTAGTGTACAGATCATTCTTGGTTAAATTTATTTGTAAGTATTTAAATTTTTTTGAACAGAATTTGAATTTTTTTTTATAACAGATGCCTCAGTGATAAAAGAGATGATAAGAGACCATTATGAACAATTATATGTCAACAAATTCGATAACCTGGAGGATAAACAGTTAGAACCTCCAACGATTGAATCAGAAAGAAATAGAAATTTGTGCAACCATGTTGGGGTCCCACCCTGAAAGCAGAGTCCACTCAGACCTGTGGAAATTGCCAGGGATCAACAAGAAATATAAAGTTAGGAGTGATGGTAAAGAAAGACATGAGACATAGAGTAGAATTAAAAGTGGGAGCTTGGGGGTCCATTACCCATGGTGGAATTCCAGCAATAGCCCAGAATGTTTGCTCCGCTTTGATTTTATTGAAGTCTGAGAGTAAGATGAGGGAGGGAACAAAGATGTCAGCAGTTTCTCAAATTGATCATATCAGCTTCTATTGTTATTATAATTAACTTTAAGGGTGGCCTTCAGTAATCTGAAATCTGAGCCTCGTATTGGGAGAGCCTGCTGCTTGAGGTCACACACACAGATTTCTAGGGAGGTGTTAAGCTCAGCTAGTTCTCTGTAGAGTAAAACTACACCGGCGTTAATCTCCTCTGTGGGATTGGTGGGAGGGAGGCATTTTCTTCCCATCACCACAACAGGATTTTCCTCTGCTATAAGGGATATAAGCTCTTCTGCCTATATCTCAGGGCTCAAGCTACTCCCTTGGTCTCTGCCCCATGCAAATACAAATCTCCACAGTGGGTATCTGCTTTGCCTGTTTAATGGGCAGGAAATGCCCCAGAAGATGTATCTTTTCTTAGGACTTGTCATAGCCTCTTTTATGACCATTATTCTGCTCAGAGTGCTCACAGACCCAGCAGGGTGTTTGTAAGCTGTATCCCCAACAGGTTATAATTTCAGAAAAGGCAAGAAGCTTGCTAGCAATGGTTAGCTTAAATGTAACTGGCTGACTTTTCTTTGTTCTGACTCACTCGGCTTACTTTTTAGTTTTCCTTTTTTTCTTGGGGTGCTTTCCTTTGCCAAGAATGGGGTCTTTGGTCCCCATTCTCCCAGCACAACCATCATGGAAAACACCTGCACTATGTTGGTGGGAATGGAAATTAGGACTGCAATTATGGGTAACAGTATGTAGGTTCCTCAAAAAACTAAAAATAGAATTAACATATGACCCAGCAATGCCATTGCTAGGTAAATATAAAAAAGAAGGGAATTAAGTATATCAAAAGGATGTCTGCACTTCCATGTTTCTTGCAGCACAATTCACAATAGCCAAATTTTAGAATTAACGTAAGTGTCCATCAAGGATGAATGGATTAGGAAATTATAGTACATATACACAACAGAATATTATATAGCCATAAAAAAGAATGAAATCTTATTATTTGCAACAATATGAATGGAACTAGAAAACATTATATTAAGTGAAATAAGCCAAACACAGGAAGACAAATCTTACATGTTCTTAACTTATATGTGAGAGCTAATGTTAAAAACAATCAATCTCTGGTGGTACCTGTAGCTCAGTGGGTAGGGTGCTGGCCACATACACTGAAGCTGGTGGGTTTGAACCTGGCCCAGGCCAGATAAAACAACAATGACAATTGCAAAAAAAAAAAAATAGCTGGGCACTGTGGTAGGCACCTGCAGTCCCAGTTACTTGGGAGGCTGAGGCAAGAGAATTTCTTAAGCCCAAGAGTTTGAAGTTGCTGTGAGCTGTGACACCATTGCACTCTACCCAGGGTAGAGACTCTGTCTCAAAAAAAAAAAAAAAAAAGCAATTGATCTCATGGAGACAGCAAGTAGAATGATGGTTGCCAGAGGTGATATATGTGTTGGGATAAAATGGGGATGGTTAATGGATGCAAAAATAAAGTTGTATAGTTAGAATGAACAATATTCATTGATCATGCTTGTAATCCTAGCACTATGGGAGGCTGAGGCAGGTGGAATGTCTGAGCTAACAGGTTTGAGACCAGCCGGAGCAAGAGTGAGACCCTGTTTCTAAAAAATAGCCAGGCATTGTGGTGAGCACTTGTAGTCCCAGCTACTTGGGAGGCTGAGGCAAGAGCATCGCTCGAGCTCAAGAGTTTGAGGTTGCTGCGAGTTGATGCCATGACTCTCTACTGAGGGTGACGAAGTGAGACTCTGTCTAAAAAAAAAAAGAAAGAACAATAGGGGGATAAGTGTCTATAATCAATAATAAGTCAGGGTATACTTTAAAATAAGTAAAAGAGTAGAATTGAAAAGTTAATACAATGAAATGACAAATACCTGATGTGATGAATACCTTAATCACCCTGATCTGATTAATTCACACAACACACCTGTGTCAAAATATCACATGTACCCTATAAACATACACAACTACTATATACCCATGAGAATTAAAAGTAAAAAATTAGAAAAAAGAAATCCTGAACAGACTGATAACAAAGAGTTTGAAGTAGCAATTACAAATCTCCCAGTGAAAAACCCAGGATGGGATGACTTTATAGCTGAATTCTACCACATTTTTTTAAAAGAATTAAGACCAATATTTTTTAAACTCTTATGAAAAATAGAGCTCGAAAGAATACTTCCTAACACATTTTACAAGGCCAGCATTACCTTGGTAACCTAAGCCAGATAAAGACACCAACCACAAGAAAAGAAATTTACAGGTCAAAATCTCTGATGAACATTGATGTAAAAATCTTCAAAAACTTAACAAATCACATCTAACAACCCATCAAAAACTTTATACATCATGATCAAATGAGATTTATTCCTGAGTTACAATGTTGGTTTAACGTATGCAAATCAATCAATGTGATACATTACATCAACAGGCCAGAAGGATAAAAACCACATGATCATATGGATCATAAGGATGCAGAAAAAGCACTGGACAAAGTTCAACATCAATTTTTTTTTTTTTAGTTTCAAAATATTAAGGGGGGTATAAATGTTTTGCTGTACATGGATAACTTTTGCAATGCTCAATATCCTTTCTTGATAAAAACTTTTAACAGTTTAGGTATAGAAGGAAAATTCCTCAACACAATAAAGGTCATTTATGAAAAACCCACAACTAACAATACAATAAATGGGGAGAAATGGGAAGTTTTTTCTCTGAGATCTGGTACAATGCAAAGATGTCCATTCTTGCCACTTTTATTCAACATAGTACTGGAAATACTATCAAGAGCAATTATCAAGAAAAATAAATAAACGGTGTTCAAATAAAAAAGAAAAAAGTAAAATTATCTCTATGTGTAGGTGACATGATCTTACATGCCAAGAACCTCAAAGACTAAGTCTAATAAATAAATTCAGTAAAGTTGCAGGATATAAAATCCACATGGAAAAAATCCAAGACAGTCCTATACACAATAAAGACCTGGTCAAAAAAGAAACCAAGAAAACAATATCATTTATGATAGATTCAAAAATTTTTAAATACTTAGAAATAATATTTAAAAAATAGTTAATAACTTAACCAAGGAGGTGAAAGATCTGTGGACTAAAAACTATAAAATGTTGATGAAAGAAATTGAAGGGCTGAGAACCTGAAAGGGGAACGGGCGACTGGTGGCTCGGTGGCCGCGGGCCTGGCCCGGCGGGGTTCGTGAGCCGTGTCCAGATCCCAGCCCGGCCGGGAGATGCAGGTGCCGAGGAGAGGGGCGGAGGGCGCAGTGCAGGCAGCTGTGTCAATCGTTTCCCCTCCAGGGACCCGCCGGTGTCTGGGGACGGTGGGTTGTGCAGCTGCGCCGGGCCTGTAGGGGCGGTGGCGAGCTTGCGGCCCGGAGCCTCCCTAGACCCAGTGTGACCGGTCCTGGCCCGGCGCATATAACGACGGTTGAGGCACAGGGCCCCGGACACCCGACTGCCGCGGCCGCAAGCGGTTTTGACCCCGGAGCTTTTATGCGGACCCTTTCAAATCCCCAGGAGTTGTCCATCTGTCCCTCACCCTTTAAAAGTGATCCCGGGAATACTGGATGGTTTTAAAGATTTATCATTTACCTTGTAAGGTGTGATAATGGTAATGTGATAATTTTTTTTTAAAGTTTTTGAAAAAGTCATGCTAAAGTTTTGACAAATAAAATGGTCTGGTATCTGGAATTTAGAATATTCTTAGGAAAACTGGGGGAGGTGAATAAAACAAGCTGGAAGAATGTTAAAAAAAAAATGAAATTGAAGAGGACACAACTAAATGGAAAGATATACCATGCACATGGATTGGAAGAATTAGTATTGTTAATAAATGCCTACATTAAAAAAGAGAAAATTCTCTACTAAACAATCTAAACACACATCTCAAGAAACTAGAAAAATAAGAACAAACTAAACCCCAAGTTTGTAGACTGAAATAAATAATAACGTCTAGAGCAGAAATAAACAAATATACTAAAACGATCTGTGTGTATTGATCACTTACTTAAGTTGACCTAATTTTCATAAACTGGACATACACCACATGTATGTGTCAGTATAAAAGGCCTTGTTTCTTATGTTGACCACTCTGTACGTTGACCAGTTTGTCACAGTCCTTTGGATAGTCAACTTATAGAGATCCTACTATAGTTTTGCCAGTAGCAAGCCTGAAACTTTTGTATCTGGTAGAGGGATTTATTATAATCTAAGGTTTGACCTAAGATTCTGCTTCAAGTGGTCACAAACTTCTTTTAAATATTTCTATTAAACCAGAAACAAAACTAGGAAATTACCAGAATAGCTCCTGTTAAATGGAAAGAAACTTTTCATGTCATTGGCAGTAACTGAGTAGCTTCCACTAGCCCCTTATAAGACCTAAAAAGTATCTACAAGTATTGAACTCTTTCTTTCTTTCTGAGTATATAGCTCCATTTTGGATTAGAAGAAAAGGCCAAACTGAAAGTTACCATCATGCTCTGGATATTAAACCAAAGTCATACCCTATAAGTGACTCAACACTAACACTAATAAGCCTTTTATGGTTTTACTCAGGACTAAAGCTAATAGGCCTCTTTGGGCTTTAAGCGAAGTCCATAAAAGAGACAGTAAAATGATATAGCCCTTTCATGATCCAGAGCCACTTCCAAAGACACCAGAAGAAAGACAAATTTGGACAATGTAACAGATGATATGCTAACCAAAATGGGATGTAGCCCACATTTCTGTCTGTCCATATTCTTGAGGGCTCCTACTCTTTCGGTTGGCCTTCGGCACATGAATGCTCAATATCCTGTGCACCTCTGAGAGATGGAAAGTTAAAATGAGAGGGAACGGATCATTTACAAATTCAAACTATTTCTTAGAAATGTTTCTCTCCTGAGCTGAAGGAATTTACTTAGGAATTTATGACGGGTTTAAAGGATTTTAACTTTGTTCTAAGTCTGATTTCTGTTTTTAAAATTGCTAAAGGAATCCCTAAGGTTGGCTGTTATAATGATTTGTATCTTTTTAAAAACTTGATTTTCCCACGGGTACCAATAAGACAGTTATTTGGGATGAGAGCTCGCTAAATATTTTTATTTTTAAATATAGACTATTTATTTATTCCAAAAGTGATTCAAATCAATAAGCCAAAGCTAGACTGAGAAAGCAAAGACCTACCTTGCTAAGAATAAGAACAGTGTTAAGAATAGTGTTTCTGTAAACACTGTCTCTGGTCTACCACAGAATGTGAGAAACCTCAAGTCACAACCTTATTCATTTTTGACACTGGGCAGGAGATTCTGGGATGTGACATTTCCCAGCACTAATACAAGCTATAAAAGGAGAGGTGCCCAAAGCTTCTTATGGACTGGGTCCTCTCATTAAGATAAATTTCCCTGAGATGATATAGTCAGATAAAGGGACTGCTGTCATGTCTTGGGCTCCCAGCCTTTTTGACTGGCTGGCTGAAGCAAACTAATGTTTGTCCTGCTGATTGCAGAGACAGAAAAAGAGTATTCTCACTGGTCACAAAGTCAAGTTCTCAGCACATAAAATAAGATGAAAGGAGAGCCATGGCAGTTTGTGTAAACACTCGGTGGTCTGGTGAGACCCACGAACTCCACAGCATGTGAGGCCGGCTTGTAGAACGGGCTTATAAGGGCCTATGCCTGTCTTCTGCCCTCTGATTCTGCTCTCTATGACACAACAGAGACAATGGAAAACAAAGACCATGTCTGGGAATAAAGGATCATATAATAACAGTACTTATACCCAAACCAAATAAACCCCAACAGAGTCCTTATACTCAAGAACTAGTTCACACAAATTTTTTTTCCTGTAAATGCAAATTTAGAAAGGAAAAGAGACAAAGAGACTCAACTATTCTTCACTTGACTGGACTCCATAGTCTCTCAGCTGTAGTAGCTGGAGCGAATATAGCCTCCTGGTAGCTCTCCAAAACTGCAGGGTGGAGACAGATTAACAAAAGAAAAACCATTTTAATTAAGTACATATACATGGGAGTCCCATAAAACATGAGACTCAAAAAAGTATTGGATGATTGAAATTTACATGGCATCCTGAGCCATAAGAAAGGAACAGGGCCTGGGGCTTTTGAGGGTTTGTCAACACAAGCTATAGAAGAGTGAGGGAAAAAAAATGCCTGGATGAACAAAGGCTGTCTCTCAGGTAATACAACTTGTCTCCGGGCAGCCCTCATAAGAATGGAATGACCAACAGAGTCCTTATACCCAACAACTAGTTGTCTGGCCAAGTCTGTCTGGCCATCGTGTGGGGTGTTGACCTCAGTGTGCACTCCTGTGATGAGGTCATCTCCCTGGTTGATGAGGTCCTCACAAAGGGAACTCACAACAACTGAGTTTCCCTTTGAGGAACCTATTTGAAAGCAGGGAGGGTCAGTGAGCCTGTGGTTTTCCTTTGGTTCAAAGTACTCAGCCCACCAAAGTGCACATATGCTGGAGTAGTGTTACAGCCTATAACACAGTTTGCAGCAATAATGTGTTATTTTGGAGTATTTATAATGAAATGAGGATGAAGTTAGGAGCTCAATTAATGATGAAAATAGAGATCTCTAAATCCATTAAATTTAGAATAACATAGGTGAGAAGAAATACATTTTTAAGAGACATGTACAGAGATTTTCTTACAAAAATCATTAGCAATCTTCAAAAATATATTAGGAAATTTAAACAGTTAATTTTAAGAGTTGTTTTTTATAATACAGTGGATGGCAAACCTATTTGGACAGAAAAATCTAGCTTTATTCTCCCCAAATTTTACTTTGCAATGTTTCAGAATTTTGTAAAATACTTCGAATAGTCTTTCTGAAAATGGTTATAGCCTTTCAAAATGCTAATGTCAAAAATCTTTTAAATGTCAATTTTATTTTAGAAAGTGACAAATTTTCATTGTAAAGTAATAGTTAACATTTTGTAATGAAATGTAAGAAAATTAAAATAGGCTTTATTTGTTCTTGAACAGTTAGTTTCAAAGGAAGGGGCAATACTTACCAGGAGTAGAAGTACTTAAGAGTGTATTTGAAAAAAAAAAAGTGTATTTCATGGAAGGTATTAAAACACACACCACATAAACAAAAGTCCAGCAATGCAGCTGTTGTCTTTTTTCCAGCAATAATTACTTCAAACTGAGTAGGCTAAGATCATTCTGCTTGAAAATATAAAAACTTGAAAATTCTGGCTAGGTTTAGTAACTAAAGCTGTTACCCTAAATGAGTGGTGAAGAGACAGATTCTCCAAAACAGAGTATATTCAGGAAGAGCAAGGGATCGCAATCCAGGATATGCATGCTATGGTGAACCATAGGCATGTCAGAAGGAGCTGGAGTAAGGCAAGTTTATAAAGGAAAAAAGGGGAAGATTGCATAAATTGTTATGAAACAAAGTTCATTGGTTGCTCAATCTCAAAGCAGGAGTTGGCAGTTACTCACTGGTAACACTGGCTGTTGCTAGGATGATGTCTTTCACAGAATCGCCTTATCTGGAATTTTTGTGGTTTTTAGAGAGTCACTGGAATAGTTCTTGTCATAGATATAAATGCATTAAAGTTTAGAGTTCCTTCTTTGTGGCCTCCTGATTGCATTTGTTAAGGTTTGACGTAAGTGACTCCATGTTGATACTGACAACTTTCCCCAAACTAAGTTCTACTCAGGTCATTCAATGATCACGGCCTCTAACAGAGAGCTTCTATCAATAGATTTTCCTTATGGGCAAGTGAACTCATGGATTAGTAGGGCAGGGAATGTGGAATGTAATATACGTCCCTATCTAAAGAATTTTGAGGATCATTTCTCAGCCTTTTGGCTAAGACCAAATATAAAGAGTTTTAGGAGCAGTGACTAGAAATGTGGCAGTTTGTATGGGATAAAACTTTACACGAAAGCCCCCAGGTTTCTGATCGGAGTTTCCAAGATCTTGACAGGATCTAAGATAGGATCTTGCTTCAGGGAATAGGCATGGGATTTTGGAGGGCAGATGAGCTCTGGGACACCAGACTTTTGGGATGAAAGTTTTGTCAGTTTGCAGCAAGGGCCACAGCTCAGGCAGCCTTCCTCCAGGTCCCAGGAATGGAGAACTTATTATTTATCGATGAACCTTGAATTCAGGGGCAGGGGGATTTGTCTCCTGCTAGGTATGTAGTGCGAATTCCGTTCTGGCCATGCCCTCACCTGCTGTGTATGTCTTCTTGTGTTGAGCCAGGGGCTAAGGGCTTCCCTGGAACCATGTGAGAATCTTGAGTCTGTTCTCCATAAAATGTCAGCTCATAGTGAAGGACAGCCTCCTTCCTCATTTCATTTTGGGAGCTTTAGTGTTGGACTCAATACATCATTTCTTGAGTTTTCTAGATTTCTGCTTTCTAGCACAGAAGAAACATTTTTGGTACATATTTTGGTATATATTTTGTATAATTCTATATGCTAACTTCCTTTTTTTATTCCTTCACTCAATTATAAGTTGCTTTGGAGTCTTGTGATATTATGGCCTGTATCACATGTTCTTTGTCAAGAGTGGGAGGAAAAGGCACAGGAAGGAAATGAGTTATTTTGCCTTTTTTGTGGCCTCTTGGGTCCATACAGTGACACAGAGGTTTATACATTAAAAGAGGGCTCTGTGGATTGTGGTAACTCAAGCAACACTGACAAATCGCAATCTGTTTGCAAGGCAGCCTTTGCCCTGCCAATCCTCATGATGCCAGGTCCTGGAAGGTCTCTCAGGGACTGGACATGTGCTATTTGTAGCCATTAAGGAAACTGACTAGAAGCAATCTGTAAATTGACAACCCATTACAGGCTCATGCTAGTAATCCTCCCTTTCCCTACCCCTGCAAGGATCCAAAACACTCTTGACTCCTGAGTATGACGATAAGAATTTGAGATTTAGTTTTAACTGTAGATGTCTTGTTTTAGTCATGGTGGCTTGCTGGAAGTCCCCCAGGGAACAGACAGGGTGTCTGCAACATTGCCCAAAAGGAAGGTGTGGGAGTGTGAGCACTTGGGTGGGAGCAGGTAGGTGGGGCTTTCGCTCCTAGGTCTTATCGGTGGGAGTGGGGGCTGGGCACAGCAGCCCTTTCCTCTTAACTGAGACCTGGGAAGTTTGCCCAGACTGAGCACTATTTACTTCCAGGTTTGTGTACAAATGTCCTTTTTTTTTTTTTAAGACTGAGCCTAACTATGTTGCCCTCAGTAGGGTGCCATAGTATCACAGCTCACAGCAACCTCCAACTCTTGGGCTTAAGTGATTCTCTTGCCTCAGCTTTCCAAGTGGCTGGGACTACAGGTGCCCACCACAACATCCAGCTATTTTTTTGTTGCAGTTGTCATTGTTGTTTAGCAGGCCCTGGCCGGGTTTGAACCCCCCAGCTCTGGTGCATGTGGCCGGCACCCTAACCCCTGAACTACAGGCATCAAGCTTACAAATGTCCTTTTATAAAGCAAAGACCACTTGTATACTCCTTTGTACCATACTTTGCATATTAGCTCCTGAGAGTTCCGGAGGCATTGGCAGTCTGGGGATCTTCATCAGCAGACAATTACTCATGATTTGACAATAGTGGCATTTCCAATTTCCCTTCTTCTCCATCCCTCCTCTCTAGTGTAGAAGGGCCCAGATTTCCTATCCTGGGCAATGATTTTTCAAACATTTGAAGAAGATATTCCGTCCCCAGTCACAATAATGTTTGGTTGGGTCAGGCACGGTAGCTTCACGCCTGTAATCCTAGTACTCTGAGAGGCTGAGGCGGGAGGATCCCTTAAGCTCAGGAGCTCTAAATCAGCCTGAGAAAGAGTGAGACCCGTCTCCACAAAGAAAAATAGAAAAATTAGCTGGGCCTTCTACATTCTGTAGTCCCAGGTACTAGGGAGGCTGAGGCAGGAGGATTGCTTTGACCCAGGAGTTTGAAGTTGCTTATAAGCTAGGTTGATGCCATGCTTGGCATTCTAGCTTGGGCAACAGAGTGAGACTGTCTCAAAAAAAAAAAAAGAAAAAAGATGTTTGGTTGACTGAAATGCCAGAGTAGTTTGTAAGTCTCAGTAAGGTGTGAGAGCAGTCATACATGTCCCATCCCCTCTGTCTAGACCAGTGGTTCTCAACCTTCCTAATACCGAGACCCTTTAATACAGTTAAGAAACACTGGCCTAGTCAGAGTACACAACAGCTGCCTGACTCCTGCTGAGCTATAAGAGAAGCTGGGCTCGTCGGCCTGATTCTAAGCGGAGAGAATGGGGATGGAAGGTGGCTTTCTATTCCTGTCAGAGCCACAGCTCGGTTTGATGGATGATAGAGCCTGCCCAGCAAGTAAAGGTTGCTCAGAACCAGATGGACACAATGCACAGAAAGACATGAAAACTCTCAGCACCTGGCTCCTGCCTGGCACCTACTGCCCAGAGGGGATAGGAGGCCCTTAAAGTGGTTGTGGCTCCAGTGGCTGGTCTACAGCTCAACCAGCAAGTTCAGGAAGGAACTGCCTTGGCCTGGCCAGCTGGGTGCCCTCTTTGCCCAGCCCCAAGGTCAGCTGCAGCCGCTTCTGCAAGAACTTGGCCACCTGTAAGAGAAGCTTGGCTGCAAGGAGAGAGCCTGGCGTCGGCCACATTCCAACAGTTGTTCCGACACTGGCAGGGCGGACTCTTCCTCCAGTGTTAGGGGCCTGTTCCCAAACTACACGTGGGGTGTTGGGGCCTCCAATGTGCTGCTGCCACCCCCGCAACCTTTCATCACAAGATTCTTGGTGAGGGCAGCTCCTTGGCAGTCCTAGGCGTCTCTGAAACGCTGAGGTCCTGGAGCCTCCAAATTTAGGGGCAGCACCCTGGCCTCTTAATGATGTTGCCAGGTCCCCAGATTTGTGTGGATCATGTAGCCTAATTGTTTTAAATCCATTCATTAGCACTAAATTTCAGTTACCGTATTCTTCAATTTTAAAATTTCATTTTGGTTTTAAGGAAAAAATAGTTTCCAATTCTCTGTAGAAATTCCTAATGTTTTCTCTCATGACATTTTAAAGTCTCAATCTGAAAACCTCCTTATCTTGAGCCTCACAGGCCTAACGTTTCTTTTAATTTTCTTTTATGTGTGCATTATTTTCCTTTCCTGTGTGACTACTTTTGATTGAGTACTAGATATTATGTATGAAACATTGTACAAATAATTTGACTCCTTGTTATCTTTTTTCAGAGGAATCACTTTTGCTTCTTGTAGGCAGCTGAGGGAGAGCACTAATACTCAATTGCCTAAATCTGTTTTTAGTGACTTTGATGATTCAAAACTGAGCTAATGATTCAGAATTGTCAGTCTATTTCTGGTTTACCCTTCTAGGATGTAGGGATCTAATTCAACCTTGTTTTGTTTTTTTCTTTTTGAGATAGAGTCTTACTTTGTCACCCACTTTAGGTAGAGTGAAGTGATTTCATTACAGCTCACTGCAACCTCAAACTCCTGGGCTCAAGAAATCCTTCCTGCCCTCGGCCTCTGAGTACCTAGGACTACAGGAACAGCGCCACCACTTCCGGATAATTCTTTTTCTATGTTTGGTAGAGATGGTCTTGCACTTGCTCAAGCTAGTCTCAAATTCCTAACTTCAAGTGATCCTCCAGCTTCAGCCTCCCAGAGTGCTAGGATTATAGGCATGAACCACTGTGCCTGGCCACAATTCAACTTTATGTAAGTCAAATAATAGCAATTTAACACTAAGATGTATTTTTGATCAAAAAAATTTTTTGTTAGTACAATATAGTACTAATTTGTTAAATTTTTTCTTCAAGGAAAGAAGAAATTAATATTTGCATAAAAATTAGACAGAGATACTTTTTGGTAAAAGTAGCTTACACTGTTTATTTAAGAAAATTAATTTTACCAAAAATATTATATATAATTTTTGTGTTAGTGTATTTATTTTAAAAATCTGTTAGTGAATTCAAAGTTTTCATCAGAATCTTGACAGGTTCATTGGCCCCAGAAGAATTTAATTATTTATTATTTATCCTAGATTGATTTCAACTTTCAACACCTCAATTCCACTACCCCAAGGTCTTGATAAGGGCTACGGAAAAACAAAATCATTTAGAGTTACACAAATAAGTTTTTCCCCTTCTAGTAATGAGGAAGTAACTTCTTGTAGACCTACTGTTATATGAAGATCAACTAGCAGAACGTAGTTGGTTTGGCTTCTAAGCATTGGGGACGTATCATGGCACTGAGGACTAGAGGCATATGCATAACCAGTTGGATCCATGAACAATAACCATTTTTTGGGGGGGGCAGAGTTAATACTTTGCATGAAATATCTTACTTTATAACAGTGAAATTGCTTTCTCTTTTGTCTTGTGATTTTTTTTGAGGTGAAATATAAGTTTTTGTGTGAGTAGTACTATTATAGCTATCTTGAGTGTCTTGCTTGTACTGTATCACATCATACCTTTGTTTAATTCTTAATAAACTGTTCACTTGTTAAAAAAAATACTGAGAATATTTTATTCAAACTTTTATGTCTAAGTATCTCCTAGAGGCAGTGTTTTTGCCATCAACAGTTGATTTAATTGTTTTTATTTAAATTTGTAAACAAGAGCATCAAATTCTATCTACTTAGTTCAATTATAGACACTAATTTTCAAAAGAACAACCCAGTGCTGCTTTTCGGAAAGGGATTTTGTTCAAATTGCCTATGTACCTTTCCTGTCTCCTTTAAAAGAGGTCAAACCAAGAACAGGACAATATTCACCTTGTCTCAGTGTACTATATATGATTTTATTTTCAATTTATATTCATTATTATCTACTCTAGTGCTTGTTTTGCACAGGCTCAAATAACTTATAAATCTGCAAATCTGACCTAAGTTTACCCACAATTCTGCTTTTGCTCTCATTTTTCATTCCCCCTATTGATTTTTTGTTTTGTTTTATATTATATTTTACTTGGTGTATCTTCTTTTTATCTTTGCTCCTACCATCTATCTCAGCAACCTTTATTCAAAGGCATTGCCACTATCATCTAGAAACTCACACAGCATAAAAAACAATGGAGCACAGAGTTGCTAAGGGTCAAGACCAGAAAGGAATTAGGGGATAATCAATAAGAGATAGACAAGGAAGCACAGAGATCTTTAAATAGCTTTGCCTCTATGAAGCTAAGAGGAATGTTCCCTTCCATGGACCATTGAGTGACTCAATTGTTGGGTTTATTTCCTTATCTCTGAGGGGAACTGGAAACAGAGGGTGCAATTTTATAACCACTTCTTTTCCTGTCTCCACATATGATCAATTGCATCTTAAACCAACGCTGGCAGAAATTTTCTGGGTCCTCATCCTATTTCTCAAAGTCTATTTCATCATTAACTATAGCTGTAACTATCCTATCACTTAAAAAACCTGCTTCAGTTCAACTCTGTTGTCTGGATTTTTATGGAGGCTCTATTACACAGGTATGTCTGATTAAATCACTGGCCACTGGTAAACGAATGCAATCTCCAGTCGCTTCTTCTTCCTAGAGTGGTGGCACGGAAAGTTCCAACTCTCTCTTCACATGGTTGGGCCTTTTGGCAACCAGCTCCATGCTGAATATCTATCTAGTGGACCATCAAGGGTCATCTTATCAGTACACAGTATAAACACAGGCATGGTTGAAAGGGGCTCATCATGAATAACAAAAGATGCTCTTTCTGTATTGCTCTAAAACTATTTCAAGAACTGGGGACATTAAAAAATGTTCCTTGCACCTTAGCAGCTTTGGAGATGGCTCAGAATCTGGGAGGAACACCCAACTATTATAAAAAAAGATGCTCCTATCACCCCTATCACCCAGAGACTTTTAAGGCTTTCAGAAGCTCTGTGGCAGATGTAATAGTATAAAAATGTATTTCTTATCATATTACAATATCACAATTTCAATGTTCATATATCCATAGAATTTTTAATATGTAAGAGAATATGAGAATGTGGAGATGTTTGTGATATTAATAGAAGGAATGGTCTACATTTTAGAGACTATGTGAATGAAAGGATCTTCAAACTCTTGAGTAATGACATTGAAGGAAACCAAATGTCCCTCTCTAAAATACTAGGGATTGGTGAGCTAAAGAAGGTCAGAATGCAGGGGTCACTCTATCCCTCCTCCTGCCTGTCTTGTGGCAGGACAGCAATTTATAAAGACCGAGGTCTTCCTGCCATCCTCTGTGCCTTTCCCATGTAAAGATAGGCCCCTTCCTTATGCTTTCTTATGAGTTCAGAAACAGTAACAGCACCAGAGGATCTAGAAGCAGACTTTATTCTTCCCATAAATTTACTTTCCCACATTTTCCTTCCTTTTGGAACCCTGAAAATCATCTATTCTTTGTCTTGCCACTGTTGACCTAAATGAAGAAGCTGAGCCTATAGTCCCAGCTACTCAGGAAGCTGAGGCAAGGAGATTGTTTGAGCCCAACAGTTTGAGGTTGCTGTGACCTATGATGCTATGGCACCCTACTAAGGGTGACTAAGTGACACTCTGGGGAAAAAAAGAAAAGGCACGTGTTCATGCTTTCTATATTAACAAAGAAAGTTTATTTGGGCCAAGATTGAGGGCAGCTGCTCCCACACTTCAAGTTGCCTTGAAAAGTGCTCTGGAGAGCAAAGGAGAGGCTCAAGCTTTAGAAAAAAGGACAAATCAGGCCAAGCCCAGTGGCTCATGCCTGTAATTCTAGCACTCCGGGAGGCTGAGGCTGGTGGATTGCTTGAGCTTAGGAGTTTGAAACCAGCCTGAGTAAGAGCGAGACCCTGTCTCTAATAGCCAGGTGTTGTGGTGCCTGTAGTCCCAACTATTTTGGGAGGCTGAGGCAAGAGAATCACTTGAGCCCAAGAGTTTGAGATTTCTGTGAGTTGTGACACCACAGCAATCTACTCAGGGTGACAGAATGTGACTCTGTCTCAAAACAACAACAATAATGACAACAACAAAACAGACAAATCAGGAGAGGGGACAATTACAAAAGTTGTCTGTCAGGAATTCTCACTGGTGTACAGAAATAATATTGATTAGTGATTGGCTATAAATTATTGAACTACAGGGTGTGTGACGTTTAATGGCTACTTAGCATCAGTTAAGGGCCTGCATAGCAAATGACTTCAAAGGATAATTATTTAGTTCAAGGGGTAAGATGTGACTCCTGTTACATTTTATTTATTTACCTTTTTTTGGAGACAGAGTCTCCGTTTGTCACCTTTGGTAGAGTGCCGTGGTGTCATAGCTCATGAAGATAAAGGGCAGAACGATTATTTAAAGAAATAATGACCAAAAACTTCCCTAATCTGGAGAAAGAACCAGACATCCAGATTTAAGACGCTCGAAAGTCCCCAGAAAGGTTGAATATAAAGAGGTCTACAGTAAGACACATTATAATCAAATTGTCAAAATCACAGAAAAAGAATTGTTTTTTTGAGACAAAGTCTTACTGTCGCCCTTGGTAGAGTGCCCTAGCAACCTCAAAATCTTGGGCTCAAGCCTCTTGTCTCAACCTCCCAAGTAGTTGGAACTATAGGTGCTCACCACAACAGCTGGCTAGTTTTAGAGACCAGGTCTTACTCTGGCTCAGGCTAGTCTCAAATTCCTGAGCTCAAGCAATCCACCAGTGTCAGTCCCCCAGAGTGCTAGGATTAC
>CAUYRH010121391.1:0-12679 GCA_963574655.1 Perodicticus potto | reverse complement strand
CAGCATTTGGCATCTACCCTGCATCCAGGGGCATGGCAGACAGGTCCACTAATGTCTGTCTCCTATCTCTGTCAGGACAGTGCTCATGGAAACCCATGGAGGGAAAGACAAAGAGCAGGTATGTTGACTCATCCCTGGGACCTGGCTCCCAAGGAAATACACCTTTGAAAGAGGAAACCACCACCTTCAGAATAGTTCTCCATCTCTGGAGCAATTGAAATATCGACTGACTTTAGTAGGGGTCATGAGAAGCGAAAAGGCCTTGTTGCCTGGAATAGACCAACCTAGTGAAAGATTCTCACTTCCCAACACAGTGGGCAGTCTCACTAGAGGTAAACACACCCAGGAGAATCAAAATCCACAACCTAGAAACATGAGATTATTAGGATCACAAAAATGTATCCCTGGCCAATGAATGTCCAGTTTCTAAGGAGAACCTGCCTCTAGAGACACGGAAGGAAGAAACATTGCCCACTTGGATTATAGAGGCAGCACTAACAGGGCTGTCATATACCTCCAGAGACCAGGGGGAGAAGGAAAATGTGGGTTTCTGGAGCCCAAAGAATGTGAGCTATAGAAACAGCAACCTTCGATCTCTGATTTCAAGTGGACTCTTTTCTGGTCCAAAAGCTATTAACTCAAAAGTACAAATTACTTTTACATAGTTAAGTGGTCCAGTGTCTAGTACATAGCAAGTGCTCAATGAATGCTGAAATAGCATGCTCCATCGGTCACTTTTAACATTCAAAACTAGGGTAGGGGTGGTCCCTAGGGGCACCCGTCTTGAAACACATATACACGTCAGCGGTGTGAAGTACAGTTAACTATTGTGCAAAGATCACCTGCATTCATCTACACAACTCATACAACTGTTGCTCTGAACCCACTGAGCAATAACTGCCAAATTCTCATGCTCCCCTGGCAACCACTCTCTAGGTTATCCCCTCCATGATTGGCTGATTCTTGTTCTGACCTCATAAAGAGCCATTGAGGATGAAACCTATATGAAGCCTTGTTCTGGGGATAAATCTTTGGTCGCTATAGCCCAGGAAGCTATTTTTCAGTAACCTGTGAGTTTGACCCTATCGAGACTGGCTTTCCTTGTTTGTTCCATTGTTAGAGTAATTAGTCAATTAATGATTGTCAGTGTAATTATTTTGTGATTGTTAGTGTAATTAGTAATTAGTAGTGTAATTATTTAGATCATTTACCCTCCCTCTATCTAACTCCCCCCTTCCCTCCCCGCAAAAAATTAGTTTGTGACTGTTAGTGTAATTATTTAGATAGTACTTAGTGTAATTAGGTAGTAATTGTTAGTGTTATTAGTTATTGTTAGTGTAATTATATAGTCAGTAATTGATAGTGTTATTAGTAACTGTTAGTGTCATTAGTTAGTGATTGCTATTGTAATTAGTGATTGTTAGTGTAATTAGTTAGTGACTGTTACTGTAATTATTTAGTTAGTAATTGTTAGTGTAGTTAGGTAGCAATTGTTAGTGGTATTACTTAGTGATTGTTAGTATAATTATTTAGCTAGTAATTGTTAGTGTAATTAGTAATTTTTAGTGTGATTAGTTAGTGATTTCTATTGTAATTAGTGATTGTTAGTGTAATTAATTAGTTAGTGATTTTTAGTGTAGCGACTGTTAGTATAATTAGTTTATAAGTGTTAGTGTAATTAGTTAGTAATTGTTAGCATTAGTGATTGCTATAGTAATTAGTGATTGTTAGTGTAATTAGTTAGTAATTGTAAGTGAAATTATCAGTGATTAATATTGTAATCAGTGATTGTTATTGTAATTAATTAGTGATTTTTAGTGTAGTTAGTGACTGTGTAATTATTTGGTTAGTAATTGTTAGTGCAATTAGTAATTGTTAGCGTAATTAGTGATTGCTATTGTAATTAGTGATTTTTAGTGTAATTAGTGTAACGAGTTAGTAATGGTAAGTGTAATTATTAGTGATTGCTATTGTAATAGTAATTGTTAGTTTAATTAATTAGTGATTGTTAGTAATTGTTTTGTTAGTAATTGTTAGTGTAATTAGATTATACTGTTAGTATCATTTGCTAGTTAGTGTTTGTTAGTGTAATTAGTAATTATTAGTGTAATTAGTTCATGATTGTCAGTGTAAATAGTTTGTATCATTTCTTAGTAGTATTTTATAGGCTGTATTGTTACCGAAGTTCATATAGTTCTCTTGTTAGTATTCTTAGGTTAGGTAATATTACCTATTACTATTTTTTTCAATCTTATCGTTAGATTAGTTAGAACCATGGAGTGGGGCCTGGCCTTTAAATGTCCCGAGGAGGAGGTGCTTGGAGATTACTGACTTCTGAGAATGATTGGGTATGGCAATTTTGCTAGAGTAATGCTGGCAGAGCACATACCAACCGGAGAAGAAGTGGCCATTAAAATGCTCTCCAACACAATCCTTCCAGGGTAGAAGCCATTTACTACGAGGTGGAACTCATGAAGTCCTTAAATCATCCTAATATCTTGAGAGTTCTGGATGTCATTGAAACAATAGACACACTCTGCTTAGTGATGGAGCACGCTAGTCACAAAGACCTATTCAGATGGATTTCAATACATAGCCGCATGGGGGAGCAGGAAGCCCGAGAAAAAGTCAGCCAGATCCTAGCAGCAGTTAAGCACTGTCATGATAAAAACATGGCACATCTCGACCTGAAGCCTCAGAACATCTTACTGGATGGCAATGGCGATGTGAAACTGGCGGATTTTGGCTTTGTCTCGAGGTTTTCACCAGGCAAGAAGCTAGACAACTTTTGTGGCACTCCCTGGTTTTTCTGCCCCTGAAATCCACCTGCGTCGTAAGTTTGACGGACCCGCAGCGGACGTGTGGAACCTCGGGGTCGTGCTGTACATCATGGTGGCTGAAGCCCTCCCGTTTTGTGCAGAGAATTGGGAGAACCTGATACGAAACATCACAACGGGGAGTTATGAGGTGCCTTCCTACTGCTCAGAAGAGCTCAAAGACTTCCTGCACACAGTCCTGACTCTTGACCCCAGGGAGAGGCCCACCGTCAGCCAGATTATGAAACACGAATGGCTAAATTCTGGGCCAAAGGAACCGACGTCCCCACGTACAAAACAGTCCACAAAGAAGGCCAGGGAATACCGAACACAAGACTGGAGAGCGTCAGCCTCTCGCCATGAAAAGGGCCAGAGACGCCAGGGGCCTGTTAGGAGATTAGGTATCTTCCTGTTGAAAGCATGCTGTATCTTGCCAGCCCCCAAAATTTCCCAATACAGACGGAGGAATAAGGTGTTCCCTATGGATGACCAGGAGCAGGATACATCAACCTTTCCAGGGGAAGATAACTAACCTAGTGAGACCCTGCCAGCCCCGGCCCTCATTATAGGGCATGGCTGAGGTCTTCCCATCTAGTCACTCAGAATGAAGGGTGATGTCTTCCTAGGATTTTCCATGGAGATCAGGGTCTACTCTTGAAGCTTCTCCATGGCTGCTAGTGCTATGGATGGACTAGGAGGCCATACCCACATGCTTGAGTGCAGTGCAAGAGCTGAATATCCTATCCAGGTTGGGTTTAGCATGGGCAGACGGTGTGAATTTCCTGGTGTCCTCTGGTGTTCTGAGATCTTCCCTTGTATTGGCTGAGGTCTTCCCATTTAGTCACTCAGACTGAAGGGTGTTGTTTTTCTAGGATTTTCCATGGAGACCAGGTTCAACTCTTGAGACTTCTCCATGGCTGCTGGTGCTGTGGATGGACTAGGAGGCCATTCCCACATGCTTGAGTACAGTGCAGGAGCTGAGTATCCTATCCAAGCTGGGTTTAGCAGGGGCAGACAGTGAATTTCCTGGTGTCCTCTGTTGTCTTGAGGTCTTCCTATCTAGTGATGGATGTCTTCCCATCTAGTCACTCAGACTGAAGGGTGCTGTCCTCCTAGGATTTTCCATGGAGACCAAGGTCTATTCTTGCAGCTTCTCCATGGCTGCTGGTGCTGTGGATGGACTAGGAGGCCATACCTACAGGCTTGAGTGCAGTGCAGGAGCTGAGTATCCTATCCAGGCTGGGTTTAGCAGGGGCAGACGGTGTGAATTTCCTGGTGTCCTCTGCTGTTCTGAGGTCTTCACATATAGTGGCTGAGATCTTCCCATCTGATCACTCAGCCTGAAGGTTGTTGTCTTTCTAGGATTTTCCATGGAGATCAGGGTCTACTCTTGAAGCTTCTCCATGGCTGCCGGTGCTGTGGATGGACTAGGAGGCCATACCCACTTGCTTGAGTGCAGTGCAGGAGCTGAATATCCTATCCAGGTTGGGTTTAGCAGGGGCAGATGGTGTGAATTTCCTGCTGTCCTCTGGTGTTGTGAGATCTTCCCTTGTATTTGCTGAGGTCTTCCCATCTAGTCACTCACACTGAAGGGTGTTGTCTTTCTAGGATTTTCCACGGCTGCTGGTGCTGTGGATGGACTAGGAGGCCCTACCCATGTGCTTGAGTGCAGTGCAGGAGCTGAGTATCCTATCCAGTCTGGGTTTAGCCTGGGCAGACAGTGTCAATTTCCTGGTGTCCACTGGTGTTCTGAGGTCTTCTCATCTAGTGGCTAGGTCTTCCAATCCAGTCACTCAACTGAAGGGTGTGGTCCTCCTAGGATTTTCCATGGAGACCAGGGTCTAGTCTGGAGGCTTCTCCATGGCTGCTGGTGCTGTGGATGGACTAGGAGAACAAACCCATGTGCTTGAGTGCAATGCAGGAGCTGAGTATCCTTTCCAGTCTGGATTTAGCATGGGAAGATGGTGTCAATTTCCTTGTGTCCTCTGGTGTTCTGTACTCCTGGCCGTTTTGTGGGCCTGTGTGTGTGTGTGTGGCCTCAATTTCTTTTGCTCAAAATGAATCCACTGGTCTTTCACAATCTGGTGAATGGTGGCCTTCTTCCTGCAGTCAACAGTCGGAAGGCCTGAAGAAATTCTTCTGAGTTCTTTAGAGAAATGAGAAGGTACTTCCTCTCTCCCACTTGTGATGTTGTTTATCATGTCCCCCAAATTGTCTCCATGGAATGGGAAGGTTCCAGCTACCATGGTGTGTAGAATGACCCCAAGGATCCACAGAATCACCTCCAGTCCGTCATATTCTGGCAGCAGGAGGATTTTTGGGCCAGAAAATGAAGAGTCCCACAAGTGACTGCTTTCTTGCTTTGTGTAAATGTCATGGCAAAGCCAATGCCACCTGTTTACATGGTGTCATTTTCATTCAGTAGGATGTTGTGGGGCTTCAGGGTTAGGGATGAACTGTTTTTTTGTAGTCCTGCTTCAGTGCAAATAGGATCTGCTGACATTTGACTTGGGCCTCCTCCTCCTTCATCCAGGCATTTATCACCATATGACTCTAAAGATTTCTGTTGCAGGCATGTCCATTTATTAAATATGGGGTGGGTTTGGTGCCAATCACATCCAACAACTTCAGGATGTTCAGATGATTCAGGGCCCTCAGACATTCCACCTCTGAGGAGATGCTTTTAAGGCTGGAGGAGTTGTCCTTAGAGATCATTTTGATGGCCATTGTGGTCCCAGTTGGAAGGCGCTGGGTGAGCATCACTGGGTAGACCTGTCTCATCCAATCATTCTGAGCTTTTTCTATTTGAATAACTCATTGCTTCTCTAACCCAGAACTGGGAATCTCTAACTAACTCCTTCCCTCATGGAGCACAGGCAAATCCAGGCATTGAAATAGGGTGGGGGAGGATCAGCGGGAAACCTTGCGTAGGGGAATTGGCCATCTACTGCTTCTTTTTAATGAGCACAGTAGAGGCTTGGGAATTTCTATAATCCTGTGATTGTTGATGTGGCTTGGTGTGGGTTCTCACAGTCACTGAAATCCTTCAGTCTGGTCTACCACACAACCAGACTTGGCCACCACTCCAAGCTTGGGCAGCCTCCACCAAGCTGGTGTTTGGAGCATCGCCTGTCCATGATAATTCCTTCCACATTCCAGTTCCCATTTGGATCAATGGGCCTGATTCTCCACCCTAGCACAGATAATGGAGTTCCATATGTGGATCTGGAATTAAGTATATCAGTCAGACTGTCTTCCCTCTCCCTCAAACTTGTAGCACTATCCCAGGATATTCAGTGGTCAGCTTGCACCATGTCCCAGTCCAGGGCCTCAGCATTCAGAATAGAGCAGGAAATCCTACCCCATACCCCCATACATCAAGATGACAGATTGCTAAAAGTTAGACAGTGTAAAAACTCATCATTTCTTTGCATCCAACAGGTGCTGTTATTACTGTTCCTAGAGTGCCACCTACTGATCATTTTATTCCAGGGCACCTAAGAAGATCATATTAATTACAATTAAATGTCTTTTTTTTCTTTGTTTTTTTTTTCTTTTTGCAGTGTTTGACTGGGGCCAGGTTTGAACCCTCCACCTCTGCTATATGGGGCCAGCACCCTACTCCTTGAGCCACAGGTGTCACCCCAAATGTCTTTTCTTATTTCTGTCTTTTCTTTTCCAGGGAATGGAAGAAGATTATATTAATTGCCATTCCAAGTTTTCATTCTATTTCTTTTCCTAGAAAACAAAGAGGATTTTAGAAACTATGTTCAATTTATTATTATTCTTTTCCAAGGCACCTAAGAAGATTAGTTACATTTAATATTTTTTTCTTTCAATTACTTTCCACATGGGATAAACATGATTTTAGTAACTATAGTGAATTATCTTTCTTCTTCTTCCTTTTCTTTTTTTTCAATCTACTGTGCCTTCGGGTCAGCTTAACCCTATAGACTAGTGTTAAAGGTAGAAAAATAGGTGAAAATACAGTATAAAAAGAAACTGCTCATAAGCAGGAGCTAGCAAAAGAATAACATAAAATACCCTCAATGAATCCCCAACAATGAAAAATCAAAAGAGATCAACTCCCCAAAGGGATCATAATGGAGCTAGAGTACAGAACTCCAATGATAAATTGTTGAGGCCAGGTGCAATGGTTTATGCCAGTAATCCTGCCACTGTAGGAGGCTGAGATTGGAGGATTGATTGAGCTCAGGAGTTTGAGACCAACCTGAGCAATAATGAGACCCTGTCTCTACTAAAAATAAAATGACTATCTCAGTGTACTGGCCAGTGCCTGTAGTTCCAGCTACTTGGAAGACTGAGGTAAGAAGGTTGCTTGAGCCCAAGAGTTTTAGCTTATTGTGAGCTATTCCACCATGGAACTCTAACCAGGGTGACAGAATGAGACTGTCTACCATCCCCCACCAAAAAAAAAAAAAAAAGAAAAGAAAGAAATTGTTGTAATACAGAAATGGAATTCAGAATATGGATGATATGAAAAAGGAAATTTAACAAAAATTAACATAATTAAAGACAACTTCAGGAAAGACCAGGACAAAATAATGAAGTATAGAATGGAGCATAAATGATAGAAAGAGGTATTCAGAGAATTTCAAATCACAGCAGAGAGTTCAGCAATAGATTAAACCCTGGAGAAAAAGGAATCTTAGAGATTGAAGGTATGACTCTTATACTGACCCAATCATTTAACCTTTTGACTGATAGCAATGCCTGTAATCATTCAAACAAGATGTTTGTTTAGCGTGAAGGACACCCGTAGACAAGTTTTGTTTCTGAGTGTTCCACAGTCAAAAACTTTAAGAGGCAGGAAAGAAGAGAGCAAAAGCAGAGCAGTTTAGTGCAGAGATGCAAAACTATGGAAAGCATAGAAATGTACAAATTATAGGTGTCCCTGAAGGAGAAGAAAAGAGTACCAAAAGTGTGGAAGCTCTAGTTGAAGATAGTCTAGCTGAAAATTTCCACGCATTGACAGGGGCTGAGACATTCACTTACTAACTGGCTCTTGAAATCCTTGATGATTCAATTGAAATAAAACATCTCCTAGATCCATTGTAATGACTTTTTATCAGAGTCAGAATGAAAGAGAAGATCCCATAAGCTGCTAGGTGTAAGGAGCATATGACCAACATGGATAAATGAGTTAACAGCTGATTACTCAGCAGAAACATCGCATAACGTTAGAATGTGCCTCATATCTTCAATCTTCTCAAAATGGGATCAAGATGGCAGAATACAGACATTCTTTAGCAGCCGCCTTTGGTGAGTTCAGGGAGAGACGACTGCACCCACCTGTGGGTGAGGCATTCAGCCAATAAAACATCACTTTGGGAGCACAGAGAAACAGCGGGAAACTCTAGAATGTAACAAATTGACAAGACCTGTGGAAAACCAGAACAGAAGGCGCATGCTTGAGTGCTAAATGAAGCAGGGGGCTGGCTGGACCTCTAGCAACAGGTCAGGGACAGAGAAGGCTTGTTCTACAGTTTTTTCTTAGCTTGGGTACTTGCCAAAGCTACCTGGGAGAGCTGAAGTGAGCAAGTGAACTTGGACAGCACCCAGCAGGCAGGATTGAGCCATTGGGCAGAGAGGAGTTCTTATCATTAGGCTGCTAAGAGAGTGCCACCATTGTGGGACAGCTGCCTGGGAGGAACATCCTGCAAAGTCCTAGTGCAAGGCGGGTTATGGATCGCTTGCTCAGCTTGGTAGCCACTCTTGGGTGCGTTGGATGAATCCCAGTCTGCCAGGAGAGCCATTTTGTGGCCAAGGGGCACTGTTTAGAACTTCAAGGCATGTCTGTTGAATAGTCTGATGAGAGCTTCAGGCTCCCAACCCTGTGGAGATTAAGACCAGATACATTAGAAAGACTGGAGTGGGTCTGCTCAGCAAGTAGCTAGTGGCTTCTGGCCTGCATCTTCTATAGCAGAATCTGTAGCATGATTAGCATCTCATAACCTCAGAGCATCACTTTGCATTTAGGCCATATGTGGCAATGTATGTATATATTTTTTCTTTATCAATTGTTTCAAGTTTGTTTGTTTTGTTGTATTTTTATTTTCATTTTTACTTTCTTCACTACTAGAGGTTCCATTTTTGCTACTGTTTTTCAGATCCTTTTATTCTTTCTTTTTTCAATTTTTTTTCCTTAAGTATTTTTTAGCTCATTTTTGGTTCCTTTTCTATTTGGTGTTGCTTTCTTGCATTTTTATTTTTAATTTTTACTTTCTTCAATAGTGAAGACTCCAACTTTGCTGTGGTTTTTCTATTACTTTCTTTCTTTCTTTTCCATTTATTTCCTTTTCTCTCTCTTTCTGTAGAGATTTTTCTACTTTTCATGTGTTTCCCACATAAATTTCTGAAACAATAGCTAAGAGATCCCCTTTGTTTATATCATATATAATTTTATTTGTATTTGTATAATTTTATTATTATTATTATTATTATTATTATTATCATTTCCTTTTTCTGATTTTTTTTGTTTCATTTCATTCTGTATTCCATTTTTGGGACTTAGCCTCACTCTGAGCCACTAGGATATCCTACTTTTTTCTTGTAGGCCTTTGGAGGATGGTTGGTCCCCCTGCACATTCTGATGATATTTTTTGTATTTGGTGGAGATGGTGTCTTGCTTTTACTCAGGCTGGTAAGGAGCTATGGACCTTGAGAGGCCCATACAACCCAACCCCCATGAGACCTGCAAATATGTGTGTGAGTCAAAGCAACCTGCTGAAAACCAGTATTATTCTCTCTCTCCTTTTCTCCTTCCAAACATTTTCTTTCCTTTTACTCCCACCATTATTATTATCTTTCTCTTCTTCCTTCTTGTCCTTTACTCTTCTCTTCCTTTTGCCCCTATACAAAAAGATACATCAAAACCTAAGCACAGAGACAAGACAACATAAAGAGGAGGAGGAAGTGAAAGGACAAAGGAGGGGAAGGGAGTGAACAAGAAGAACACACACAAGAGGAGGTAACAATAATAAAATTCTGGTAACATGAAAACCCAGAATAGGTCGACCCCCTCCCACGAAGGGATCAGTGGTAGCTATTGTAGAGTATTCCACCTATAACGAATTTGTGGAATTGACAGAAAGATAATTTAAAGTATGCATGGAAAAAACAATGAAGAGAATTAAAAGGAAAGAGTAGAATAATTAAAAAACATCAAAAACCAGAGCCTAATAATAATAATAAAGCAGGAATAAATTAGAAAGGATAATTCAGAGCTTAAAGAAAAGAATGAGTCATCCAAGGAATTTGAAGATGCAGTAGGAAGAAGCAATGGCTTATTAGACCATGGAGACGAATCTCAAATCTAGAGGATAAGTCTCTTGAGCTAACCCAGGATGCTTGAGAGACAAAAGAGAAAAGAGAGCATGCAGAGCATTCACTCAAAGAATTATAGAACTTCAAAAAGCATTGAAAAACAAATGTCCCAAAAGAATGGAAGCCCTGATGGAGGATATAATAAATGAAAATTTTCTAAGTATCACTTAAGATTCTGAAGCACTTTGTTCAGAAGGATATTGAAGCCTAGGTCATCTAAACATGAAGAGAGCATCTCTAAGACACACTGTAGTGAACCTGTCACCATCTGATCTTTGATAAGTCAAACAAAAGCATACACTGGAGGAAAGTATCTTCATTTAATAAACGGTGCTCAGACAACTGGATAACCATGTGAAAAAGACTCAAAGTGGACCTACACCTTTCACTAGTTACAAAAATTGACTCAAGTTGGATACAAGATTTAAAGAGAAAATATGAACTGAAATTGTCAAGAGCACTGTCTGTGTATTATAGGGTCCTGGACCGTGGCTCAAAGTGATGGCCTGGAGGGCTTGGCCAGCCTGAGCTTGGTCATGGCCATCCTCAAAAATATCTACACTCCACATAAAGGATGCAACATTTCAAGTCCTAAATCCCTGGTCAGCATCCTCTTCTGTTCCTGCCATTCTTCATGTGGCTGTTGAGGGTTCTTCTCCAAGCCTCCTCTTCACAAAGTGGGAATGGTGGGGCCTTGACCTGCCTGCACAGCGCAAGGAGCTAGAAGTGTCCTTAGTGAATAGTCAAGGGCTATACTGTGGTCAGAGTGTAACTGTTGCCCAGGAGGAGACCAGCGCAATGGAGCTGATTAGCAACATGGACTGCTCTTGGAGGTCAAGGAGATGCATGAGGCCACACATTCTGTGCTGGCCCTGAGTTTAGGGCCTGGCATAGAACAGGCCCCCTGCTTATGGTCCTACTGCCCTCCCTATTCATCCCTGATGGTGCCTGAAGAGGACTGCAATGTTATCCCTGTGGACCAAGAGAAACCAAGGGCCCGCAAGGAGGCCAAACTGCGGGTGTGGCTATGGTTGGTACCCTAGCCAGTTCTACAGTTTCCTGGTGTGTGGAGGTCCCAAAGGCTTGCTCAATAGTGCTCATCTAAGTACAGATCATTCAGGGAGGCCAGGCCAGGATGCAAAATAGTTACATGGCATGCCTTCATGGAACCTCCTATAGCACCTGGGGCCATAGGCCTTCTGACTCAGGCCTGTCTCAATCTATAGCTCAGGTCAGGGCATCTACCTTCCTTTACTTGGCCAGGCTGACTGTTTTCTGAGATGCAGAGCTGGCTCTGACACACTTCCTTTTGAGGGAGCACCACTGAAGAGATAGTCTGGTGACTAAAGGCTCTGAGACCTGGAGGAGCCATGCTGGTCACAGGGAGCATGTCCTGGCTGGGCCTGAGTCAACTAAAAATCAAAGTGAATTTTCACCTGGACTCTGGCGGATGTATATGAGCACTTATGTCTGAAAAGGAATGATTTCTCTGCACAGGTGGGAAGAGGGGATAAGGCATGAAATTCCTTGACTCCATAGGCTAGTACCTTTGTTTGATCATCATACAGAGTCTGACAGACAATCATCTGAGGCACTTGAACATGAAGATAGCTCTGCTATTCACTGCCTGCCTCTCCAGAAACCACTTAACCACAGAACAAGTTGGGGTTGATATGTTTTTCAGCAGGGTCTCCATGCCAACCATGTTAGAATCCCTTTTAGGAAGCACTGCACCAATTCCAAGGTCAAGGTCTTTGGTACCATGCAGGTTCTGGAAAACTTGGAGGTGAGTGGTATCCATGTGCATTAGTTAGAGGTAGAAGGAAGGGCCAGGAGTGAAGGGGAATGTAAAATGGATATTGTAGCCCACCTCTTTGAAAAATGATATTTGACAATTGGAGATTTTTATGCAATGAAGTGTTCTTATCCTTTTTCTTTGTCAACAGATAGTTGCGATCCATCAGCCCCATGTAATTTTGATTCTTTTTTTTTTTTTTGCAATTTTATTTGCAGATAGGCTTTATTTTTTTTTTAAATTATTTTTTATTGAGTCATAGCTGTGTACAATAATTCAGTCATGGAGTACAGTGTGTGGGCTTCACATACAATCGGAGATATTTTTATCAACATGATTAATTTAACATTCATGATATTTTCTTATTTACTATGTGAAAACAATTTTGATCCGTATTTAGAAGTTTTCTCCTGACCCTTCACATATGCACCACAAGTGTGATCTCACCCTTTATCCTCTCTCACCCCACCCTCTCCCTCTCCTTCCCTCCCTCCCCCCTTTCCCCATCTTATTGTGCAATAAGTGGGTTGTAGCCTTTGCTTGAAAGATATACATTTGCTTCATATTAGGGGTGTATACATTGGATACTTTTTCTTCCATTCTAGAGATACTTTGCTAAGGAGAACATGTTCCAGCTCCATCCATGTCAATATGATATAGGAAAAGTCACCATCCTTCTTTAAGGCTGCATAATATTCCATGGTATACATGTACCAAGTTT
>CAUYRH010121390.1:0-18346 GCA_963574655.1 Perodicticus potto | reverse complement strand
TTTTTTTTTTTTGTAGAGACAGAGTCTCACTCTATGGCCCTCAGTAGATTCTCTTGCCTCAGCCTCCCGAGTAGCTGGGACTACAGGCGACCGCCATAACGCCCGGCTATTTTTTTGTTGTGCAGTTCAGCCGGGACACAGTGTGAACCCGCCACCCTCGGTATATGGGGCCGGCGCTCTACTCGCTGAGCCACAGGCGCCGCCCTAATAGTTTGACTTTTTAATAATGTCCATTCTAACTGGAGTAGATTTGTATCTCATTGTGGTTTGACTTTGCATTTCTTTGATGATTAGAGATGTTGAACATTTTTTCATATGTCTATTGGCCATTTGCATATCTCCTGTTTGGAAAAATGCCTATTTACACCATTTGCCCACTTCTAACAGGGGTGTTTTTCTTGCTAAGCTGATTGAGTTCCTTGTAGATTCTACTTTATTAGTTCTTTGTCAAATACAGGTTGCAAATATTTTCTCCTATTCTGTAGGTTGTCTATTTACTCTTTTAGTTATTTCTTTTGCTTCTGTGCAGAAGCTTTTTTGTTTAATTAAGTATCATTTGTATATTTTTGGTTTTGTTGCATTTGCTTTTGGAGTCTTAGTCATAAATTCTTTGTCTAGGCCAGTGCTATGGACCGTTAATATTAGATAATTTATTGAATATTAGAACAGTATTTTTAAAACATGTTAGCTTAGTTTTTTGAAAATGCACTAAGGTTTTATAAATCATAGAATTATAGAAGTTTCATTTTCTTGGATCTCGAGCACTCTGGATTGCAGAGAAAGGATACGGAAGGTGTGACTGGCCAGCTGCCACGCACAGAACAGTTCAACAGTCATTATCACTGGGTCAGTGAGAACAACTGCAGTCCTCTGAGGTTTATTAGCCAAAGCAGCAGGAGGGATCAAGATGGGAATATAGCACTCTAAAGCTTTAGAAAACACACTCAAATGCTCTACCCCACAGAGGCTCAAAATAGACCCACAAAATAGGCAAATAAACTGGAAATGCTATAAAGATGCTATAGTTTTAAAGTTATTTGTCTAAGGTCACAAAGTTAGTGAGAGACAAAAATGTGATTCTTAATCTCAGATTCTGGTCATGAAAAAAAGACAAAGAAAATATAATGATATAATGAGACTCTTCAGAACCTAGTCTCAGGACTTCTTTCCCTAGTCTTTTTCATTCCATAACCCTGACTCATCAAATCTATATGGATTATTGCCAATGTGTAACTCCCTTCCAGACCTTTCTTCTGAGCACGGCACAGGCATGTCCATCTGCACCTACAACACCACCACTGGAATGGTGGCATTCACTGGAATGTCCAGAAAGTCCATCAACCCAATCAAACTCTTGATTCTCTACCTCCACCTTCCCCAATCTGTTCCTGCCAGGTTTCCCCATCTCTCAGTAAGTGACACATCATTGCTCATGCCAGGTGTAAGAGTCATTTTATACCTTCTATCTTTCCTCTATTCTAGCATTCCACATCCCAGGCATAAGCAAGTCAGATAAATTCGTCTGCCGAGATGCTGTATCTACCTCTCAATGCCATCACCCTCCCACCAACATTCCACCACTAAAGTCTGAGTGTGCACTTGTACAAGCAAGAAACTGGCCCTCAACCATGAGATAAGTCAAATAGACAAGACACGGCAAGATGCTTCTACAGTAAAACAAGGCCACTGATAGGTAACTGAATCATATTAAGGTCAGCTTATTGACAGAGGTTAGCAACTAGGGCTAGATAAACCAATTGCTGTACGTAATCTTCTCTTCACAATTGCCCCAAAAGCAGGCATACCAAATTGCACAGTCATTTCACTACATCGACACAAATTTATATTATTCTATTTAGTTTTTCATTGATTCTCTCCAAACCAGTTATCATTATTTTTTTCCAGTTCTACTTAAATTCACTTGTCCTTTAAGAAATAACATTGAATGATTTAATACACCCATACTACAGAAATGGAAAAGATGCTATAAATCAGGGTTTGTAAACATTTTTCTGTAAAGGACAAGATAATATTTTAGGCGTTGAAGGCTATACTCTGTCTCTGTTACAAACTTTTTTTTAAAACAACTTTTGAAAATATAAAAGCATTCTTCATTCTTAGACAGTACAAAAGCAGTCCACAGGCTGTATTCTGTCAATCCCTATTGTAAATAATAATTAGGAACTAATAATATAGAGAAAAAATACAGTTATATATAACATGAATCGGCCTGTAAGTTAAAACAAACCACACTAGTTCAAAAGGCTTCCTTCCACTGGTCTCCTAAGGTAGGCACAGAGATTAGTAAAGTTCTATATCAGAAAAGGATGAGGAATATGCCTTAACTTGTTCATGAGGCAAAAAATACTCCCTAGACATTTTTTCTCCACTAAGTAGTCAAAAATAAAAGATGCTCAATAAGAACTAATGCAGTGGCCAGGCACGGTGCTCATGCCTGTAATAACTCTAGCACTCTAGGAGGCCGAGGCAGGTGGATTGCCTGAGCTCATGAATTCGACAATAGCCTGAGCAAAGTGAGATCCCATTTCTAAAAAAAAAATATGGCCAGGCATTGTGGTGGGTGCCTACAGTCCCAGCTACTCAGGAGGCTAAGGCGAAAGGATCACTTGAGTCCAAGTTCGAAGTTGCTGTGAGCTATAATGCCACAGCACTTTACTGAGGGCAACAAAGTGAGACTCTGTCTCAAAAAAAAAAAAAAAATTAATGAAGTGTCCCTTATAAGGTGCATATTTATAATGACACTTGAAAGCCTACATTTATATAGTGCAGGTTGATAAATCACAAATTTGTGAAGCCTCAAAAATTACAGATACAAAGTCAAAAAGCCAAAAATAGGTAGAATAAAATTCACCAATCCATCAAAAAACAGGGGGGGGATATATTATTAAAATGACTTTCTTTTGGATCTCTGCACTAATAATAAGAAATAGCACCAAAATTTTGTGAGGATAATGGCATACAAATGATTTGCTGTAATTGGTATTTCTACCCTACAATGCGATGAAGTCCATTGTACCTGAGATAATGGAACTCTCTCACATAGCTGCAGCATTGTTACCAAGCAACAAGATATAAAATGTCAAGATTAGCACTTTGTTTAATATATTTTTATCATCAATAAACCGTATTTCTATTCTGCTATTCTTTTGGGTGCAAATGGCCATTAGGCTAAGAATTATGTTTTGTAATCTACAAGAGTATTGAAAAAAATGCAGTAAGTTAACACGGGGCATTCATCAAGTCCATATTTTTATATTTAGTGCTTCCTTGGTAGAATCAGCAAATATTAACATGACAGGAATTCTGTTACTGAGGTCATTTTACCAAACTATTCAACTACAACATGTCTTCATTAAATACATCTTCATTAGCATCGAAACATTTTCAAATCAATCTAGCATTTCATGAACACTTAAGGAAATGAACGAGTTGTCTTTTAAGTACTTCATTACTTTGAAACAAGTAGAATCAATGAGCTCATTTAGTGTAGTTATGGTAGGATATTATCATCTCCTCTGTCAAAGCATTCTATACCTGGCTAAATTTGTAGCATAGGATTTACAGATATTTCTAAAAGCATGAATAAAATTGTATAGCTGAATAACCATAAGGAAAATAAATCCAAACTGGAGATATTATATAATTTATCAGATCTCAAAATCAACCCTGGGAACAATAACCATCACTTACCACATCCATCTCAAACTGAACACTTCAGAAAGTATTCTGCCTTCAGACCAAGGCTTCTCAAGGCTTATGGAAGGTTGGTGAGAGAAAGGTGCCCCTTCTTTCCAAGTTGCACCTAATAGCTTTCTGCCCTACTTCTCTGTTGTTAAAGAACTTGTGTCAAGTGTTCATCTGAACTGGCCCATGTGGATAGATTCAAGAATTTGGGATAAACTGGTTTTTCCTGGCCTTATTGTGTTGGAGAATTTTACCGGGTAAATGCTAAAGTACAGTGAAAGGCATTTAGCATATGAAGCTTCACCCAATGGATGTCAAATTTGACATTTCAGCCAAATTCTCATAAATATCATGTCTCCACTTGTCAATCCGTGATATCTGTGCGTCCATGAATCACACATAGGTTTCAGCAGCAGTCACTTGTTTATAGGTGTGTGTGTTTGAAACTGGGTTTATCAAATGAAGTTTTTCAACATGGTTAGAATTATTTGTCTTCTATGGCTAGAAGCTTCATTTTCTTAGCTATTGATACCAATTTTTCTTTGTTTTATTGCCTCTTGAAAACATGAATTCTACTGATTTTGAAACTATATTATAAGCCATTAGCAATATAAAGATTAAGAATAAATGAAACATAAGAGGAAAGAAGCTATGCCTTGGGTATTTTCATTTTCACTAACGCAAGAAGTAAGATAGCCAAAGTCTCAACTAAAACATTGATACATAATTGCCTTGCTTAATGGATATTAAATGTTCATAAGATCCACTGAAGTGATTAAGTCGCTTGGTTAAAATCCACTATGTTCCCACCTTCCGCTGCAAAGTGAAATAACAACCAGTCTGATCATTTTCGCTAACACAATTCATGAGACAGTATCAGTTATGCCAACAAGGCCAGAGAGCCACAGATACTAGGAGACTCCAACTTCAAAATCACATTCTCCATTTATCTCAGAGTTTTAACATCAGATTTAGAACTAATCATCTCTTGGGAACTATTATAAAATGCACTAAAAATAGAAATCATATGTCACACATCCTCAGAAGAAGGGACTGCCATTACTCTCAAGAAAGCTACTCTCACATAAGACTCCTCAGCCTGTGATCTCCACTTTGGAGAGGTGACTGTGCTTTTCCTGTTCTCAACCCCACCGAAACCGCTCCACCTCGGGCCTCCACGTGTGCCACTCCTGCCGCCAGACCCCCTCAGTTGCAAATCTGTTATAGTCCCCTCACTTCTCGAGCTCTTTACTCAGCAGTCATTTCACTGAGGACTTTCACTTTTACCACCCTATCTACAATTTTGATCTCTCCCTGACATTTCACGTCCCTGTCTATGTTTATTTTTCTCCTTAACAATTCTCAACATCTGATGTGGTATACATTTTATGTGTTTATTCTACTGTCAAGACCATTAGGATGTATGAGGGAAGAGATTCTTCTGCTTTGATGCTGTATCTTCAAAACCAAGAAAAATCCCTCCCTGGTACACTTGAACTTCTGCGTATCAGTGAACTTTGGTTAAAATGTCATCGCAATATATCTGGTGCTTATTTTATTTGTTTTTTTGAACTTAATTATTTTTAAGAATTAAAAACATTTATTTAGATACAGAATTAGTACTACCCATGTATAATTTGGGTATTTTTCCTCAATTTTTTTTTTTATAATGTGGTGGTTTTATATACCATTTGAAATATTTTCATCAAACTGGTTAACATAGCCTTCACTGCATTTTCTTAGTTATTGTGTTAAGACATTTATACTCTACACTTAGTAAATTTAACATATACCTTTGTAAAATGCACCGTAGTTTTGTTCCCACAATTGGGAGTTGTGTTCTCCCCCCACCCACCCTCCCCCATCCCCTCCCTTCCCTCTCCTCTTTTCCCCTCTTCTTGGGCTATACTTTCAGGGATCATTTCTATAGTTCGTTACTGGTGCTTATTTTAAAATAATACAGGAGGAGAGAGAAGGTGAGGAGGTGTGGATGTGGCAGGAATGACAGTAGTTGGCAAGTCCCTGGAGCTGAGTCCTCTGCTGACTGTTGTGTATGGTCATCCTCCTCCATAATGAACTTTACAAACAGAAGTGTGTACTGTCAGTTTCACTGCAATCTTCACCTTTCCTCCCCCAACAACCAGAGACAACACATCTGCTTGGCAGGATGCCAGACGTACCCTGATCTTTCCCCTCTGCTTAATCTCTGAAGGAGAGACGTCATGTGCCAGGCACTGGTACAGAACTCAGAAGTCACAGTCCCCATAGCCTGGCTCTTAGGATTTCACTTTGGAAAATAATTTTCCATATGTCCACAGCTAGAATTTTTTTTAAAGCAAGAGACTTGTAAATGCAGAATACAAATGTCTTCATACAAGAACTAAGAAAATGCCATGAAGGCTATGTTAAACAGTTTGATGAAAATATTTCAGATTGTATATGAAACCAGCACATTGTCCTCTTGATTGCACTAATGTACACAGCTATGATTTAATAATAAAAAGATTAAAAAAAAAAAAAAAAAGCAAGAGACTTATGAACATAATCTTCCTGACAGTGCGTATCTCTGGTGGGGAGACAGGAAGAAGGAAAGGAGCATGAGGAACCCTCTAATAACCCGTGCATTGAGCTGGCTCACAGATGTTCCATTTATTATGATGCTTCATAAGCCACACAGGCTACATGTAAATAATATTTGTGTGCATCAGACACCATATAATCTAGCCAATGCTTTCATGGGCAAATATCTACATACATGTACATAAGCCAAGCACGGAGGCTCACACCTGCAATCCTAGCACTCCAGGATGCCAAAGCAGCTGGGTCACCTGACCTCAGGAGTTCAAAATCAGCTTGAGCAAGAGTGAGACCCCCATCTCTACTAAATATAGAAAAACTAGTAGGCGTGCTGGTGGGTGCTTATAGTCCCAGCTACTTAGGAGGCTGAGGCAAGAGGATCACTTGGGCCCAACAGTTTGTGGTTGCTGTGAGCTAAGTCACCATGGCACTCTACCCAGAGGGAGTCTCTGTCTCAAAAAGAAATAAATACATAAATAAATGAATAAATACACGTATGCCATAAAGCAAATATAATCATTTTATTTAAGTCATAATAATAAATATACTTATTTTAACCAAATACTGAAGGTAGCTGAAATAGTTGAAGGAACCTTATGTAAACCTTTGCTGTGTTAAAGCACCAGTCCCGGCACAAGCCTGACAGCACAAAGAAAACTGAACCAGCCAGGTTATTTCAGTCACAGGCAGCCTCAGCAGCCTTCTGTGGCTGAGTCAGACGACCTTTCCTGACAGCACATGCGTGCCAAGCTGTTTGCAGGAGACAAAGCACCAACAGTCTCCTGAGTGAAGCATTCCTGTTCCTCCCCCTAGGTTTTCTATTATAAGCTCCTTAAAAAAAAAAAAAAGAAAGAAAGAAACAGGCCACTTCCCAAGGAAACCCAGGACAGTGGGATGTGTGCACAGGAGACCGAGAGTGCCTCGTGGGCAGCTGACAGGCTGATGAGACAAGACTCCAACTGAGAAGCAGTCAAACAAATTCCCTTCAGAAGACTCAACAGTCCTCCCTGCTCCTTGTTACACACATGCACCACAACACCCAAGAGTCATTCCCCAGTCGGTTCTGCACTTAAACTTGTGAAGTTTATCAGGGGAAGACTTCACCCCCTCAAAGAGAGGGAGGTCCAGAAATAACACTATCTAGGCTAAAAAGAGAAACATCTCTCTGGCATGTGTGCCAACATGTGCACCAACATGTACTATTTTTCCCAAGTAACTACCCAGTTCCATAAGATGGGGAGAAAGGCACATTCAACATTGACTGTGTCGTAACTTTGTGCAGGACCACACAAATGGCTGCAAGATTTAAGAAAAATGAACATAATATTCACATTGTTTTTATTAAAAACAGACATAATAGATCACCACTTTGGTTCTGTACAACTCATAAATTTGCTTAGAACACATCTAGAGGGAAAAACTTTTCCAAAAAGGACTAATGGCTGCACACGGTGGCTCATGCCTATAATCCTAGAACTCTGGGGAGGCTGAGGCAGATGGATTGCTTGAGCTCAGGAATTCAAGAACAGTGTAAGCAAGAGAGAGATCTCATCTCTACCAAAAATAGAAAAACCAGACAGGTGTAAAGGCACACATCTGTAGTTCCATATACTCAGAAGGTTGCTGCAAGAGGATTGTTCAAGCTCAAGAGTTTGCGGTTGCTGTGAGCTCTGATGATGCCACAGCACTCCACGCAGAGGGACAAAGTGAGACTCTGTCTCAAAAACAAACAAAACCAAAAAGGGGGGACTCATGTTCCCTCTTTACATAGACTAGAAATAACTAAAATCAAGGGAAAATGTGATTTTTCTCTTTTTAATCCAAGATAACATACTGCTTTCCTTCTTCACATAAAACACTTACTGTAAATTAATTACTACATAATTAAAGAAGAAATTTTAAAAAGCAAGAAGCTTAGATGCTCCTTTGCTACACTGATTTTAAATTTAAAAAAAATTAAGATGCCTAAAGTTAGTATCATTAATATTTTAGATATTTATGGTTCTACCCTCCTTAAAACCCAAGTAAATGCAAATATACAAGGAGAAAGGTTGGAAACACACAGCACTAGAGTGGGAAGACTCTGGCACGGAGCTTGAGAAGACGCGCGCTAACCCAGATTCAACAAGCCAAAGAGAAAGAAAATGAGCTGAAAGAGTTCTAAAAAAAGAAAATTAATAACCTTTGTCCAAATTATAGGATGAAGTTCCTATGATAGTTCCCACTGCTTTAGACACTACAGTCCGAGAACAGACATTCAGTCACCACGTTTAGGGAACTAGGTGAAAAGCTGAAAGGATTAAAGAAGCAGGAATGAACAGAATCCAGGAGAAAAGGAAATGAATCCATAGGGCTATCAATCACAGGATGACACCTTTCTCAGAGCCATCTCTTGGGCTGATGATACCAGAAGAAAAAAGACTATATCAGACTATAAAAGACTATATCAGAATAACCGGCAAGGAAGGCCTGGGATAGAAACATAAATCGAGGGAAAAAGCTTATCTTCTTGACTCTAATAGTTATCATTGAAAAGGACTACCTCTGTAGGTTCAATAGCTTTCAAGAATTTGAAATGTCATCATTTATTGATTATATGGAAGCATTTCATGATGTAATGAGAAAAGCAGACACCTGGAATCAGTTTCTCCATATTTCCATCCTAGCTCCACCTCGTCGTGTGACAGTGGGTATATCCCTCCACCCTGTGCCTTTTCATCTGAAAACTAAGGATAATTATGGCTCCTACCTCACAGACCTGTTACAAGAATTAAATAATGGTAATGCACATAAAGCATTATTATCATTATTATTATTATTATACATAATAAATGCTGATTGATGGCAGGTACCATTATTAGTATTTAGCAAGCACAAGAATATACAGATAATTTAATGATCTCTGAAGATTTCTCTTAAATACTACACTTCAGAAAGCAGCTGATAATCACCTAAACCACTAGGAATACCATAAAATAAAGCAAGATAGGGCTAGAAGAAAAGAATCAGAACCTTGGCGGCTAATGCAGGAAATGGCGTACAGACAACACAGCACAGAACAAGGGAGCTAGAGACCCAGGATACTCACTAGATGCAGAATAATACCAAAGCCACAAAGTCAAAACAGAGTTTTCATATCAGAAAATGCCCAGTGTAGGCACCATCCCCGATTCCACATTATTTCCCACTTTTGAGACTGTAGTTCTTAGAACTCAACCTATGGGCATGTGGAACTCATCTACCATGAGTGGGCAAAGGTGGTGGACTTATAATAATCCTTTGTCCAAATGGCTGTTCTGCTCATGTTCTTAAACTAGAATGACAAAGATTTCTTCCTGATCCCACTAATCCAACTCTGCACAGTAAAACTTCCTGAAATGGTAACTCTATACCTATGCAGATCAACACAGTAGTTATTAACCACATGTAGCTAGTGATTGCTTGAAATAAGATTAGCACAGCTGAGAAATGAATTTGCATATTATTTAATTTCAATTAATTTAAATTTTTAAAAGTCACATATGGCTCATGGCTGCCATACTTGCCAGTGCAGTCAGTTGGGCGTGGCTACCTGCAGCACTGCATTGAAAGGGGTCCTAATGTGCTTCTGGCCCACCAGGAAAGAGTTCAGTGATAGATCAGAGATTTCTGTTCCAGGACAACCTTTATTGTACTTGTAGGTTCAGTTAGAGGATTTGCTTTCCCCTAATCCCTAAAAGAGCCTCTCTTTCCTAATATCTACACTCCCTGGACACTGCAAAGCTCTTGTAGGAAATCAGTTTGGCTGAAAAGAACCAGACTATAATAGGGAAAAAACATTCAAAAACTTCACCCAGAATAATGCATAGTGCCCCTTCTGTTATCAGGGAATAAATATTGGTTTCTGACAGTTTTACAAAAGTACATAAAAACCAACAGCACTAAAATATTGATTATTTTAAGCTATCATATAGGCCTTTCTTCAGTAATGCTACAGATGTATGCCATGGACATGACGTTAAAGATGATTCAAGAAATAAAAAACAGATTACACAGATTACCACATTATCCACATTATCCATTTTAAATGCAGAAAATATACTGGAGTCATTGCAAAAGAAACCACCATGCCTAGGTTGAAAGCACCACAGCCCCCAGCACTTTAAAAATAATACTCTTGGGCGGCGCCTGTAGCTCAATGGGTAGGGTGCCAGCCACATACAACCAGGCTGGAGGGTTCGAACCCAGCCCGGGCCAGCTAAACAACAATGACAACTGCAACAAAAAAATAGCCAGGCATTGTAGTCCCAGCTACTTGGGAGGCTGAGGCAAGAGAATCGCTGAAGCCCAAGAGTTTGAGGTTGCTATGAGCTGTGATACCACAGTCCTCTACCAAGGGCAACACAGTGAGACACTGTCTCAAAAAAAAAGAAAAAAAATACTCTTTACTTTCCAAGGGTGTAATTTAAATTTAAAAATCATTTGAAGTCTTTGAGGTTAAAATGTGTATAACAAAAAGAGCAGGGTTTTTGTATAAGAACCTACTTCTGCACCAGGGCTCCAACTCTGAGAAGGCCATAGCATTATTCAAGCCTCTCCCAAACACTGAGATGCCCAAAGGACAGTCAGTGCCTGAATTCAACTGCTCTGAATGGAACATCAAAGCAATTATTTGTACTTACTATTCTCCTCCCTTAAAGAATTCAGTGTCTACCACAGGAAAACAATGAACTTCTCTTGACAGAGTATATTATTTTCCTGGTATTCTACATACATAAACTCAACTTGGGATTTCACCCAGGAGGTCCTTTTCATTCAAAGACCAAAGGACTTTTATAAGTGGGTCCCATGGCTTGATTTCCAAAGAAAGCATTGTAGTGAGACCCTAGCTAACCAGGAAGCTGGCATTGCAGCAATTTTCAGCTATTATATAATTAAATAGAATCATTCCATTTCCAAAACAAAGAAAAGGCTGTCATTGTTTGCTCTCCAGAAAACAAATGAACTAGTGTACTTTTTCTTGAACAAACACAAGATATTAAGCTAAAAAGTTAACACTAGAAATTCAAAAATAACCCCTTCTCTTACCTCTACCACTGTTATTTCTGCAGCTTTGCACATCGGCAAATTGAAATTCCTTGCGCTTTTCCTATATCAGGGGTAGGGAAATAAGAAATTCAAAAGATGACAAAAAATAAGAAGCATCTCTTACACGGCTTTAACATTGTATAGATTTTAAAAACTGTATAGCATAGAAGATTTTCTACAAAATGAGAATCTAAGAATCTTCTAAAAAGGGGATATATTTCCCGTTAATGAAGTTTTAAAACTATCTCACAAGTTTTTAAAAAATGATAGCCATTTCATTCAATTTATATAGGTTTTTATAACATGGTTGAGGAAAAAGGGACTATTTTTCATGGTCGACATATAGCTATACATTAAAAAAGGGAAATGGGTAATAAATCTACCAAACTTAAAAGTGGGTTTCCCTTAATCTTTTAACTGATATGCTACTTTGTTTCTATAGTTAAATATTTAATTTAACAACTTGCTCTCATTAAAATATTAAGAAAGGAACAGTAGCAAGCACTTCACATGAAAAGGCATAGTAATTATATCCTCTATTAAAGAAAAGCCTATTGCTGAAATCAAAAGAAACATTCATTGGTTATTTCTGAGTCACCTATAAAGATCATTCTGGAGAACCATTTTCTGATGAAATTTTTGAAAACATAACACCCACATCAGACCCTGAGATGTAAAAATCTTAAGAAAGTGGTGATTTTCTGATACTTTTCCATTACAGAATTAATACATTTTCCCTAACCATAAAAATTAAAATGTCTTTTTTGTTTCTGGGAGTATATATTGATAGAAGAATTTCTTCAGTAGAAGGATATAAGTCACAGCTATATTTTACCACTCTTTTAGGCCACCAATTTTCCTTTGCTTGGATTCAAGGATGGGGATAAGGATAGAGGTGTCCTTGAAAGAGAAGTCCTCGCAAATTTTCACAAGACGCTGAATTGGATTCCACCAGATATCTAAGCACCAAAAACTCTAACGGCAGAGTGTTCAAAGTCCCACGCTCTTTCACTTTAACATCATCCCAGACAACCTTCTAAATCAGTTGTCCCATTAAACATGAAAGTAGTCCTCAATCACTGGAGCACTGGTAATGAGAGCTTTCATTTCACATCAAAGTTCAATAACCACCAGCATAACGCAGGTGCTGAGGATAGCCCTTGTGCAGTCTTTAGATGCCAGAGCCAGGCATTGGAGCTCAGCCTGAACTCATAGAAATATTTTAAATAATTCCCATTTGATAGTATATAATATCATGAATCATTTTTAAAAAGCAACTAGGCATTTGCAAACATTACACAAACAGATAATATAAAATGTCTTCTGTTATTGACAAAATTAGTTGTACTTAAAAAAACTAGCTAATGGAGGCACCCGAAGGTCAGTGAGTAGGGTGTCAGCTACATACACTTAGGCTGGTGAGTTCAAACCCAACCAGGGCCAGCTAAAATCAATAATGACAACTGCAACAAAAAAAAATGTGGCAGGCCCCTGTAGTCCCAGCTACTTGGGAGGCTAAGGCAAGAGGATCACTTGAGCCAAAGAGTTTGAGGTTGCTGCAAGCTGTGATGCCATGGCACTCTACCAAGGGTGACAAAGTGAGACTCTGTCTTAAAAAAAAAAAAGTACGTAGATTTAAATATTTAACAAGCAGAGCAACAAGGACAACGGCCAATCCAAGCAGACTCCCACAAGTACACTATACCAGCAAGACTGATTAACAACAGCAAACCTGCACCCACACACAACATATGTGCACATACATGTGGGTGTGTATGGTCTTAAGCCACTTCTAAAATGAATTTTTAAATGGAAGACTCACTCTGATACCCTTTCTTATAATCATTATTTAGGAAATATAAAGTCACTAACATGCATTACATTAAAATTTTTTAAAGCCATCACAGTACCTGAAAATCACATTTCCTGCTCGGTCTGCCTTCCAGGCTTTCACCAAAGCAAAATCCCCTGTAATCGCTTCCTCCAGTATAAAGTGCTGGCCATTGAACTCCCTCACCTGAAGGGGATAAAGAAGGCACTGTCAGGCGTTTGCACAGGTCTTTTTTGCTTATGATGTGCACTCTAACAAAGGCAAATAACAGAGATCCAACCCTAGTGAGAGGAGGTTTCTCGGAAGACAAAGAACCTTAGAGGTTTTAAGGATAAACAGTGTTAGGCAACTAGGACTTAGTTCAAGAAGTCACAGGGAGCTAAGGGAACAGAAAGGCCCAGCGTCAAGAGAAAGTTTGGTGCACCTAAGGAACTGAAAAAGTTCTACAAGCCTGAAGGACAAACTATGTGTGCTAATATTCATTTCACTATTTATGTGTATAGGTCATTATTTTAAACATGAAAAATGGTCTCTCTTTCCTTTCACCTGAGAAAAAACAATATGCATAACATGGCCTATATACCATTTTCACACATAAAAGAGTTACAAAACTCCATTTGTGTCTCATTAATCTGTGACTTATAATCACCTATTGAAGTTTTAAGTGGGATTCATATAATCAGATTATTTTGGAGGAAACTAACATGCCATATCTTCCTACCCTGGAGCACAAGACATAGCTGCATTTATTAGAAATTTACTTAGACCTCCTTCAATAGTTTAATCCTTTTGTCCACAGAACCTTTGTATCTTTTCCCTCAGGTTTATTCACCAGTACATCCTGGTTTCTGCTGCTGCTATGAATATTACATTTTATTTTATTCTATCTTCTCTTCTTACATAACTGACCTAATGGAATGCTATTGATTTTTGCTTATGTTTATTGGCTATTCATTCTATGAATTTGGGGAGTAAGAACATAAAGCAAAACTTGGCTTGGCATTGTGTTCCTTTTTTCCTCTTGGGGATTCATCTCTGGGAATGAAAACAAGTAAAAGGAAACAACGTCCATTGTTGCAGCGCATCACCGCCCTAGATGGAGCAGTCTTTGGTACAGAATTCCATTCTCAGTCCTACTGCATCCCCTAGTGGACAGACCATGCAGCGCATCTTGTGGAAAGCCTCCTGGAGAACGTTTTGGTATTTACTTATGGCTTGAAACAGAAATCCTTAGTTAAAGAAAAGCTTCTTGTAAAAAAAAAGAAAGAGAGAAGAAGGAGGAAGAAGGAGGCTAAGAAGAAGAAAAGCTTCTTTAAGAATATTATCCAAGTTTCCTGCTAGAAAAGATTAATGCATTTAGGAAATCACTGGTGAATGAGGATCTGATTAACATGAACTTACAAAAATTATACATAAGATATTTCTAAGCTGCATATCAATATACAAAAGTACTTTTTATGTGGCTTATGTATTTTGAAATCATCACTAAATATTAGCTGTTTTACACACATATCTAGGAAACTGGAATAAATATATGCTAATGCAGGGCAGAGTCAGGAAACTGGCTTTTCTCTTATGTCCTAATAATGTAATTTCCTGAGGGTCTACCAACCAGCTGCTGCTGAGTGTTAACTATTCTGAAACATGGACGCACCTGATTTTGTCAAACTACCTATTATACTCACTTGAAAGGGTCATGTTACATAGTCACCACTTCCTCCTTTTTGGTTCTTTTTTGAATCCACTCTAAACAGATTTTCCTTTTTTTCATTCCAGAAAATAAAAAATCCTTAAGGTTACCAGTGACTTGCATTTTTGTTGAATCCAATGGCCAATTCCAGTCCTCATAGTATACAACCTCTTCACACACAGTTGATTACTCCCCCTCAGGTGATCCTTCCCTCCTTTTGAAAACTCCCTTCTTTTTCATATCAGTAGGCTGGGAGTGGGGAGATTCCTCTTTTATTACAAGTCACTGTTTCCCATTTCGTTAGGTTTCTATATACACTGATGCCTCCAAAGTCCCTGTCCTGGCTGGAGCCTGCTGAGCACCTCCTTGGGAGTCTACTGGGCATTGCAAATGCTCCATGACCCACAAGGAGCTTTTTGCTCCTCTCAGTAAACAGCTCACTTGGAGATTCTTCTCTTACACCCCACCACCAATTCATCAGCAAACCCTGTTGGCTCTGCTATCAACATATATCCCAATTCCAACCACATCAACATATATCTCAATTCCAACCACTTCTCACATTCCCACAACGCCCACTGTTACCATCTTACCCTAAACCACCTCCCACTCCCACCTGGATTAACACAGCAGCCCCTTAACCTAACCTCTCTTTCTGTTTCTGCTCTTGGTCTCCAAAAAAATAAATAAATAAATAACCTCCCCACTCAACCGGCACTGTGATCACAATTACCATGAAATGCAACTCAGATCCTACCACTCTCCCACCCTATTTAAAACTCTCCATTAGCTTCTCACCACATTCAGGGAAATGCAAACTGTGTGGACCTGGCTCCTGTCCCTCTTCAATCTCCATTCCTATCACTCTGCCTTCTGTACTCTCACCCCCTGCTGCTCCGCAAATGAGGCAAACCTGTAGCTGCCTCAGGACCTTGCACTTCCTCTTGTGATGAAAACACAATCCTCTGATCTCTACCAGCTTCGTTCTCCTACCTTATTCAGGTCTCTACCAAATGTCCCCAGCTCAGTGAAGCTTATGCTGGCTACCCAATCTGGAAAACCATCTCCCTGGTGTGGAGTCACTGATGACTCTCTTTGCCCTTAACTGACACATAATGAATAATGATACTACATAATACTAATAAATAACAAGCATAATGTGATTATTCATTCCCTGTCAGTTCCTCCACTAGCAGGGAGACTTGGTGGTCAGACCAAGAGTAGTGCCTGGCAAAGAGTAGGACCCCAATAAAAATCAATGAATTAAAGAGTTAATTTATTTCTTCTTCCTACACTAAGAGAAATAAAGCATTAAGAATTGCTTTAAGAATTTGTCACATCCGCAGGAAACTCAGACAAAATGACAAAACTACTAAATTAGTGCACTTGACTCTAGGCAGAAATGAATCCAGGATCAATATTAGTCTATCATATTTTCCCAAGGTGAATCAATGCTACGACTTCTAGCAAGTTGTCAAAGTATCATATTAACCCAATTTTTCTGGACACTTCTATCATACTACTAAAATTCATTTTTAATTAAAAAATGCCTATTTTTTAATTTGTGGAGATACTTTTTAAATTTAATTAGGCAGTAAAAAGTAAAGCAGGAAAGAATATGAAAAAAATATGTTAATAAAAGCTTTGAATCAATATAGGTCACTCTCAGCAGAAAGGCAAAGCTCCAGATGGAAGACACAGCTAGAGACAAACACTGAACAGCAAAGGACTTGGGCAATGACCCATTATCTTCCCTTAGAACAGGAGGGGCAGAGGCAGCATTCAGATATGCAGGGAAGTGATAAGAGATCCCTTGATTTACTGTGCTCCCTTCCCTAGAGATGAACTCAGCATTTCTGCAACCTGGGTTAACTCTCTCGAGTCATCTATACAAGGAAAAAGGAAAAATAATTAAAACAAATACAGTAATAAAACTTGATCTGTGCAATTTTTGAAATTTTCTCAAATCCAAGGACCTCAAATACCTGTACCTGGAGTTTTACGCTTCTCTAATATGCGCATGAAGTTGCCGACTACAAGGTAGCCCATCCCACCCAGCACTTTCGATAAAATTAGGTTATTCAGTCAAAAGCTCAAAGTGTGTCTAAGAAACAAAATATAAAGGTGAAAATACGAACTCTATATTTATTCCATTATATAATAAGTGTCTCCTGCTTTTGAACATTTCAGACAAACTTAAGATTTCCCAAATTTTGTTCTTCCTGTCTTCACACTAGGTAGGGCCTGAGCATGAAGGGTTCAACAGCATGCATATTAAATGACTCTCTTTTCTATATAAGCATAATCAGCAGTTATAAATGTTCCTGTATTTGTTAAAAACCTGCCATATCAGTTCGGATGACTAATCTTGACTAGTACATTATATACAGATCACAATGTCTTATTTATTCAGTTTCTCTGTGTGATAGTAATTGCTACCGGATGCCCAGATTTAGCTAGAAATTTTACCTAACATGTTCACAAAAATGAATGTTTTTTTCTCTCACAGAGGTGATTTTATGCTTACTTAACTCATGAGCACACCCAGGATCTCATGAGGAGAGGTGTCCTGATGCTCAATGAGTGAGGTGCTTCTTACCTCTCTTGGCTTACTGGCAATGGCAACGCTGCCATCTTGGTTGTATTTGATAGGTGCTCCTCCTTCTTGTACCAGGGTCCCATACCCTGTGCTGGTGTAAAATGCAGGAACTCCAGCCCCGCCTGCACGAATCCTCTCTGCAAGTGTGCCCTGCAAGCAAATAGCCAATACTCCATGAAAAATTCACTAAGCACACTGCTGTATATCAACATAGAAACATTTACAGACATGTTTCCTACTCTCCATTCTCAGAGTTACCTAAGCATCGTATATTGGGGTATCCGAACACTGTATGCTGAAAGAGCAATTCTTAAAAGTTATTTCCCGGCTCAGAACCCGTAGCACAGTGATTACAGTGCCAGCCACATACACCGAGGATGGCGGGTTCGAACCCAGCCCGGGCCAGCTAAACAACGACCACTGCAACAAAAAATAGCCGGGCGTTGTGGTGAGTGGCTACAGTCCCAGCTACTTGGGAGGCTAAGGCAAGACAATCATTTAAGAGACTCGCTCAAAAGTTGGAGGTTGCTCTGAGCTGTAATGCCACAGCTCTCTCCCATGACAGTAACATAGTGATACTTTGTCTCAAAAAACAAATAAATAAATATTACTTCCCTTTGAGATCCACACTGAACACACATTCAGAATATAACTGCTTCTTAGTATAGTCAAGCTTTCAGCTTCCATACCCACCTAAGGGTCTCTTGGTATATTCCATATATGTCTATTTTTATTTTTTTATTTTTTTATTTTTTATTTTTTTGAGACAGAGCCTCAAGCTGTCACCCTGGATAGAGTGTGGTGGCATCACAGCTCACAGCAACCTCCAATTCCTGGGCTCAAGCGAGTCTCTTGCCTCCGCCTCCCAAGTAGCTGG
>CAUYRH010121389.1:0-11294 GCA_963574655.1 Perodicticus potto | reverse complement strand
AGGACTACAGGGAGCAGAAGAGAGTGATGTTCTTTGTCTACACCACGTGCCTGGGCCTGCCCACAGCCATCAGCACCCAGGGCTGTCTCTTGGCTCTCTGTCCCATCTGGCATAGCTGGTAAAAGTGTCACCAGCCCTTGGTACCTGTTGGCTGGGTTGTGCACCCTGCTCTGGTCAGTGACAAAAGGCAGGCCTGGAACAGGCGGATGGTGACAAGGGTAATGGCGATAAGCGGCCACTCAGGGCCCCATGTTTACATTAGAAGGGGAGGAATCCTAGAAAATGGTCACACAATTATGTTACATTTTGATAAAATTTACTAAAGGACACACCAATGAAGATCTTTTTTTTTTTCTTTTGAGACAGAGTCTCACTATGTCACCCTCTATAGAGTGCAGTGCTGTCACAGCTCACAGCAACCTCCAACTCTTGTGCTTAAGCGATTCTCTTGCCCCAGCCTCCCAAGTAGCAGGGACTACAGGCGCCCACCGCAAAGCCCAGCTGTCTTTTGGTTGCAGCTGTCGTTGTTTGGCGGGTCTGGGCAAGGCTCGGACCTGCCGGCTTCAATGTATGTGGCCAGCACCCTACCCACTGAGCTATGGGCACCACCCCAGCGAAGACCTTTGACATCAACACTTTCTCTACTACACTCCACTCTTGGGGGCACAGGTATGGTCACAGGCATGTGGGGGATCTGGCTGACAGGAAGGGGAGTTGGGGGCACCTGCAGTTTGGACTTAGGGGGGCACAATTGTGCGGTTCACACTCACTTCCTGTGTGGTCAGGCTAGTGCTGGCCGTCCCTGGGTGGGAACGTCTTCCTGAATGTTCCCACTGCCCACCATGCCAGCTCACCCAGCATGGTGGGGGAAAGGGCAGGGCCAGAGTTGCACAAAGAAATGAATGCCGCCCAAATATGTGGGCAGCGGATAGTAGAGATGAAATAAATTTGAATGTACAGAATCAGAAGCCAGTTTATGCAAAAATCCTCTAATCCTCAGACATGTACAATTCCAAGTGGAAGATTCAATTCTCATTAATACTTGGTCAGAATAGGAGTTCTCACCTGTAAGGAAAATGCTGGATAATGTAGCATGTGTAACCATAAAACATACCATACCTCATTTTTTTTGACAAGAAATGTGCAAAATACATTTTATCAGACATCCTGCTTTTGCAGGCCTAATCCTGAGCAGGAATGCAGATGGCAGAAATGTGAAGCTGCAGGCTTTATGCATCCAGCTAGCAATAATTTTTTAAAAATCCTACTAGTGAGGAAAGACAAGATTATCTTTCCATTTTCTCTATAGAAAATGTATAAAATTGATCCATATGAAGAGGCAAACAAGAGTTCTCGATCAAAACCATATTGTTTTTGTATTTCATTTATTTTTTTATTTCAAATTAATATGAGGGTACAAATTTTTGGGTTACAAAATTCTCACTTCCAAGGTAGAGTTCAAGTTGTAGAAGAGCCCTTCCCCCAGGAGGCCTGCTGAACAGCCTCACGTTATGCACATTAGGTGAGACCTGCCAAGTGACCTCCCTCCTCCCTCCAATCATCCTTCCCCCGACTCCTCACCTCTCCCCTTTGCTAGACTATTTTTGTGTTTTTATCATTCTTATGAACATGTAATTATTTATGTATTGATTTCATATTAGCACTGAGTACATTGGATATTTTTTCTTCCATTCTGGAGATATTTTACCAAGAAGAATGTGTTTCAACTCCATCCAGGTAAACATAAAAGATGTAAAATCTCCATCCTTTTTATGGCTGAATAGTATTCCACGGTATACATACAGCACGGTTTGTTAATCCATTCATGGGCTGATGGGCATTTGGGTTGCTTCCACAACTTGACAATTCTGAACTGAGCCACAATAAACATCTGGTGCAAATGTCTTTGTGGTAAAATGCTTTTTGTTCTTCTGGGTAGATACCTCGTAATGGGATTGCGGGATCAAATGGAAGGTCAACTTTTAATTCTTTGAGAGTTCTCCATACTTCTTTCCACAAAGGTTGTATTAGTTTGCAATCCCACCAGCAGTGTAGAAGTTTCCCTTCCTTCCACATCCATGCCAGCATCTGCAGATTTGGGACTTTGTGATGTGGGCTAATCTTACTGGAGTTAGGTGATATCTCAGAGTGGTTTCGATTTGCATATCTCTGATGATTAAAGACGATGAGCATTTTTTCATGTGTTGCCATTCGTCTGTCATCTTCAGAGAAGTTTCTGTTCAAGTCTCTTGCCCATGCCAGGCAAGATGGCTCATGCCTGTAATCCTAGCACTCTGGGAGGCAGAGGTGGGTGAATTGCTTGAGCTCACAGGTTCGAGACCAGCCTGAGCCAGAGAAGTCCCCATCTCTAAAAAATAGCCAGGTGTTGTGGTGGGCACCTGTATTCCCAGCTACTTGGAAGGCTGAGGCAAAAGAATCACTTAAGCCTAAAAGTTGGAGGTTGCTGTGAGCTGTGATGATACAGCAATCTACTGAGGGTGACAAAGTGAGACTCTGTCTCAAAAAAAAAAACTCTTACCCACATAGAAATGGAGTTGTTTGCTTTTTTCTTGTTGTTTAATTTGAGTTCTCTGTAGATTCTTGTTATCAGGTCTTTGTCAGATTGATAACATGCAAAAATCTTCTCCCATTCCAAAGGCTGTCTATTCGCTTTGTTTGTGGTACCCTTAGCAGTCCAGAAGATTTTTAGCTTAATCAAATCTCATTGATTTATTTTGGGGGTTGCTGCAATTGCCAGGGGGTCTTCCTCATAAAGTCTTTTCCCAGGTCAATATTTTCAAGTATTTTCCCCACACTCTTTTCTAGAATTTTTATTGTTTTATGTCTTAAATTTAAATGTTTTATCCAGAGAGAATCAGTTTTTGTCAATTTTGAGAGGTGCGGGTCCAGTTTCAGTCTTCTACATGTGGCTAACCAGTTCTCCCAGCACCATTTGTTAAACAGGAATTCTTTTCCCCCATTGCATACTTTTGTCAGGCTTATCAAAGATCAAATGACAATATGAGGCAGGATTCATCTCTGGGTTCTCTATTCTATTCCATAGCTCTTATCTCTAATTCTGTGCTAGTACCATTCTCAAAAACATATTAATATTTTGTGAAGTTTGTGTTATATGTCACCTTGCTTAAAAATAATGATTGATTGATTTTGTCATTCTAAATAAACATTGACTTTCATACTTAATTTTGTATTTGTAATTTTCTTTTTTTCTCTCTTAAAAAAGGCCTCCAATCCTATAGAAATCTCAGGCCCCACAAACCCTGGCTCCAACCTGGTGTGCCAGCCCTCTGGCCACTCTAGAGTGCTGAAGATTCCCTATGAATGACCACAAGTTCCAGCAGCATAATCCCTGTATCTTCTGTCTCTGCCATAGACTGTTAGGTCACCTGATCTTTGCTCGCAGAATCCTAAATTTACATACAGTCTCCATCACCTCAACTGGCTAATGCTGTAATGAAGAGCTGCTAAATCTCACGGCTTTTCACTATGAAAATGTTCTTGCTTGTATCACAGACCAGCATGGGTTGGGGGCAAGGGGGTACTACTCCACTTTATGGCTCTGCCCTCAGTCAGGTCCCCAAGTCCCTTAATTCAGCCAGAGGATGGGGTGTGAAGAGGCTCTAACACAGCAGCGGCTACCACAAAGCATTTCATTGGCTGGAGCTCAGTCATATGACCCATCCACTGCAAAGGAGTCTGGGAAATGTAGTACAGCTCATGTCCAGAGAGCCGGCAGTATAGGTGTATTTCAACTGTCTTCACCAGAGCAACTCTGGTTGCTTGCAAGGGAGGAAAGGAAGGGGTGAAAAAGGACTGTAGGAAAAGCAAGGCATCTCCCATCCCACAACATAAAATTCCTGCCATTTTTATTCCTTTTCTCTTAATCCCCCATGCTTGCCCTCTGTGACACCATCTAGGAGCTGAAGCTGTGAAATTAGCAGGATGTCAACATACTTTACTCAAACACTTTACAGACACCTGTTCTGCACCCATCTCTGCTGTGGACACCAGGTAAATGTCTGGGTTTTTACTTTCTACCTAGTCTTTAGGATACACTGCCAGTCTTCACGTCAGGGGGCTTCTTTTTTTTTTTTTAATTTTTTTAATAGAGACAGAGTCTCATTCTATCACCCTCGGTAGAGTGCCGTGGTGTCACACAGCTCACAGCAACCTCCAACTCCTGGGCTTAAATGATTCTCTTACCTCAGCCTCCTGAGTAGCTGGGACTACAGGCGCCCGCCACAATGCCCAGCTATTTTTTGTTGTTGTTGCAGTTTGGCCAGGGCCGGGTTTGAATCCACCAACCACTGAGCCACAGGCACTGCCCGCCGGGGGCTTCTTTTCCCTCATCTGTACATATGAAACAACATCAGGATCTGATTTAATCTTCATGGTGACTCCATGAGGTAGGTGGGAACACTTTGTCCCCATTAGACAGTGACTGCTGGCAAATGGCTGAGGACTGAACTTTGACCTTTTCTTTTTTTTTGAGACAGAGCCTCAAGGTGTCACCCTGGATAGAGTACTGTGGCATCCCAGCTCATAGCAACCTCCAATTCCTGGGCTCAAGCGAGTCTCTTGCCTCTGCCTCTCAAGTAGCTGGGACTACAGGCGCCTGCCACAACGCCCGGCCATTTTTTGGTTGCAGCCGTCATTGTTGTTTGGCGGGCCGGGCTGGATTCGAACCCGCCAGCTCAGGTGTACGTGGCTGGCGCCTTAGCCGGTTGAGCCACAGGCGCCGAGCCAAGAGCTTAGTTTGATTTATTTTTTATTTTTTGGCAGTTTTTGGCCGGGGCCAGGTTTGAACCCACCACCTCCGGTATATGGGGCTGGCGCCCTACTCCTTTCAGCCACAGGCACTGCCCAAGCTTAGTTTGACTTCTTAGAGACTAGGTCAGGAGAATGTCCAGTCTGACCTCTTTGTATAGATGTGAAGCTCGGAGTGAGAAGGGATCTGGCTAAGGCTACACAGCAAGTTCATAACTGAAAATTAAACCAGGACACTTTCTATTACTCTCTGCTGTTGGGCCACCAGAATTACCGCTTTTCCTCCTTAACAAATCTGGGACCTTTAACCGTTAGAACGCAGAGGCAGCCATGGTGTTTGTAGGGGGTAGTTCAGAGCACAAGTTAAACCACAAGGTTTGCATCCTCACTCTGCCACTTACTATCTGTGTGACCTGGGCCAGGTACCTTAACTCCTCTGAGTTTTAATGTCTTTAACTCCCAAATAGGGCTAACAAAAAAATCTCTTTCAAAGGGCTTTTGGGGGAGTGAAATGAAATAAGGCAGGTATGTAGCTTGGTGCATATCAGATACTCCCAAAATGTGAAGGGTGATCATAACGGCATCAAACAAAGTAATCAGAAATCACTCATCACCCATCCACTCACTCGTTCACTCATCCATCCATCCATTTATCCATGCATTCCTGCAGCTGGCAGACTCTGTGCACCTGCCCTGGGGCAGGCTGTGTGCTGTGGCAATTCAAAGAGAAATGATATGCTGTGGGCACTGCAGGAGTCTCTGCATTTGTAAGGTGGGCTCAGGGCAGCACGCAGCCCCCAGCACAGGTGCATCTCCAGCTCCTTCCTCTTTCTTCCCACGCAGGTGCTTATTGCCAACAATGGTATTGCTGCCGTCAAGTGCATGCGTTCCATCCGCAGGTGGGCCTATGAGATGTTCCGCAATGAGCGGGCCATCCGGTTTGTGGTCATGGTTACCCCTGAGGATCTCAAGGCCAATGCAGGTACCTGGGCCTGGACTCCTTCCCCCTACCATGTGCCATCCTAACCTACCCTCTCCTCTGCCACAAGGCCATCCTGGACCCCACTTGGAGTTAGGACTTCTCCTGAGTCCACATTTCTTTGCCCTTTGCCCTTTATTTAATTAAAATATCTGCTGATAACAAGAACAGCCCACGTGCCTTATAAAAATGGAAATGAAGCGGCACCCGTAGCTCAGTGATTAGGGCGCCGGCCACATACACTGAGGCTGGCAGGTTCAAACCTGGCCCGGGCCTGCTAAACAACAATGACAACTGCAACAAAAAAAATAGCCGGGCGTTGTGGCGGGTGCCTATAGTCCCAGCTACTTGGGAGGCTGAGGCAATAGAATTGCTTAAGCCCAAGAGTTTGAGGTTGCTGTGAGCTGTGATGCCATGGCACTCTACCCAGGGTACAGCTTGAGACTCTGTCTCAAAAAAAAAAAAAAAAAAAGAATAAAAAATAAATAAAAATGCAAATGGTTAATGTGCACAGTGGAAATCCCATCTTTGAGAAATGTCTGTGTTCCAGCAGATCAGGTCCTGTTTCCACAGATGTTTTTTCCTGCAGATGCATATAACATACTTCAGTCTTTTGTTTGTTTTTCTACTCATTTACCTACTGTGTCTGTTAAAATGGGTCATTCTGGGCGGCGCCTATGGCTCAGTGGGTAGGGCACCAGCCCCATATACTGAGGGTGGTGGGATCAAACCCAGCCCCGGACAAATTGCAACAAAAAAATAGCTGGGCGTTGTGGTGGGCCCCTGTAGTCCCAGCTACTCAGGAGGCTAAGGCAAGAGAATCACCTAAGCCAGGAGTTGGAGGTTGCTGTGAACTGTGATGCCACAGTGCTCTACAGAGGGCGATAAAGTGAGACTCTGTCTCTACAGAAAAAAAAAAGAAATATATATATATATATATATATATATATATATATACACACACACACATATATATAAATATAATGGGTCATTCTATGAATAAGTGAACAGCGTTATCCTTTTGAAGACCCTTATCCTACGCCAGCCAAAGTGATCTTTTAAAAATGTAAAAGATCACTTTTCACACCCCTCCTGAAAATGCGTCAGAAGCTGCTGTGTTCCTCCCAGTGTTGGCACTGTCAGCTCTGTCCCCTGAACCCTCTGGTCTCAAGCTCTATCTTGCACTGACATGGACTCATTTGTTAAGACCCATTTTATAGATGAAACGATTGAGGCACAGGGACATAAATGTGTCATTTCCCCAGGGTCACACCGCCAGTGTGATGCAGGCAGGATTAGAATCTGAGTCTATTTGAGTTCAGACCATTATCCTGTGGAGCCTTTAGTCATATATTTAGACTAAAATTCCAGCTCCTCATCCAGTAAGGGCCCCCATGACTTGGCCCCTGCTAGCCTCCTGGCTTTATTTTGTGCTTTATTTTAGGCTCTTCACCAACCGGACCCTCCATCATCTGGGCCCCAGTCAAGCTCACTTTCCTGTTGCAGAGCCTTGCATGTGCCGGGCCGTCTGTGGATGGCACTTCTCGGGTGGGAGGCCCCTGCATGGTCGGCCCTCTCCCCACCCGACCTTACATCCTCCCGTGCCTTGCTCTCAGAGCACTGGCCCCAGCCTATAGTTACTGTGTTTGTTTTCTTGTTTGTCTTCTCCAACATTAAGGAACAACTTGATGAATTTGGGGAGCTTGTCCGAATGCTCATTTTATCATCTCTGGAGCCTCCCTAGTGCCCAACATGAGTGTAGGCCAGAAGGACCTTGGGCTTCTTTTCATGTTTATACTTCTTTTATGTTTGTACATAAATCTCCATACTGTTCATTTTCAGGACCTTATCGATTTCCATAGTATAGATGTACTGATCCTTGTCATTGGAGTCCAGTTTTTCATAGTCCAAAACACGACTCAGTGGCTATCTTCTTTCTTTGGTGACATTGATGAGAGGTGTTTTTGTGTGTTTGTTTTTTTTAATGAGACAGAGACTCATTTTGTCGCCCTCAGTAGAGTACTATGGTGTCACAGCTCACAACAACCTCAAACTCTTGGGCTGAAGCGATTCTATTGCCTCAGCCTCCCAAGTAGCTGGGACTACTGGTGCCAACCACTTCATACAGCTAGTTTTTCTATTTTTAGTAGAGATGGGGAGTCACCCTGTCTCAGGCTGGTCTCAAACTTCTGAACTGAAGCAATCCACCTCGGCCTCCCAGAGTGTTTACAGGCGTGAGCCACCACACCCGGCCGTTGTTTTCTTTTTTTTTTAGCACATACTCCTAGAAGTGAAATCACTGGCTTAAAGAATTTGAGTATTTAAAAATCAAAACATTGTATCATATTCAGCCTTAAAAAGGAAGGAAATCCTGCCAGATGCTGCTGTAACATGGGTGAAACTTGAGGATATTTTGCCAATCACAAAAAGACAACTGCTGTATGGTTCCACTTATAAGGGGTTGCTAGAACAGTAAAATTCATAGAGAGGGTAGGACATTGCTAGCCATGGGACTTCAGGGAGGGCAGGTGGGAAAGGGGAGTTATTATGAATACATATAGAGTTTTAGATTCATGAGATGAAAAGGTTCTGGCGATCTGTTTCACAGAGATGTGAATATACTTACTGTATTGAACTCTACACTCAAAAAATTCTTAGGTTGATAAATTTTATGTGGAGTTTCATGATTTATAAAACCCTATTGTATTGTTTAATAGTACAATATTAAGATTTAAATAGGAATTAAAAAAATAATCTCTACTCCCTCTATCCTGACAGATTCTTTCCTTCTTTTGTTCCCTCTGTCCAAAGGCACACTTATTTTCACATAATCAAGGTCATATTCCATTTTCTTCAAATTCTTGTGCATGTTTGCTCCTTGTCACCATGTATTCTGCAGGGTCATGCTTTCGAGGGCCTTGTGCAGTGGGGTCTTGCTGTGTTCTGCTGTTGACTTCAATGCCTCAGTAGTTCTTTCTCTTCCCCTCCTTTTTCATTCCAGAGTACATCAAGATGGCAGATCACTACGTCCCTGTCCCAGGAGGGCCCAACAACAACAACTATGCCAACGTGGAGCTGATCGTGGACATTGCCAAGAGAATCCCCGTGCAGGTAAACGGGTCAGGGCCCCTGAGTGTGCCCATGCTGGGATGATGCCCCCAAGTTCTGGAACAATTCTTTTCCACGGTTCAGAAGATGGTGGTGGGTGGGTCCCACCAGACTCTGAATTCCTGGGCTAATAAACCCAGCAAAGAGCTTTTGGTATGAGGGGAGGTGAGTTGGTGAAGAAAGACCTTTGCCCACCCCTTTCTGTGTTTGCAGGCGGTGTGGGCTGGCTGGGGCCATGCTTCTGAAAACCCCAAACTTCCGGAGCTGCTGTGCAAACATGAAATTGCTTTCTTAGGTAGGGTGTGTCTCCATCAGGTACAGGGAGAGTGGGGTATTGACGGGACACCGGCTGGGTCGGATTCTCTTTTTTAGTTACACTTTTGTTGCGTGAGCAAATGAGTGCAGAGGTGAGAGGGCATGTGGGTGGGTCATTGAAGCTGTGAAAATAGGGGCCAAAACCATGGTCATTGCTGTGAAATGAGGGCAGGCAGACAGAAGGCTCTGCTGCTGTTCCTGCTGCTAGGGTATCAGCCACGTTCAGAATGCTGACAAGGTTTGGGGTCACATTTCTAAGATGGCCATACTTTTGCTTGGGGTTCTCGGATTGTTACAGTGCCCTAACCCCCTTGAGATCAGAGTGCCTCATTTTACTACTTATTAGGTAAAACGATACTCATTGTCTTACTATGTCATCTGTTGGTTCCAGGATTTATATCAACATTTGTGTTTCTTAACTTCATATGTGTGATTATGCTATCTGGCTTCCTTATGTGGTTTAGAGGAATCATCTATTTACTTACTATCATGCAATGAATCTCTGCTGCTCCTTACCTCTGGGTCAGAAAACAGACTTGCCCACATGTGAAGAAGCTCAGTGCATATCACCACCTGAGTATCTGCCTGGTGATCTGTGCCCATTGATATTTTCTCTGTCATGGGCTCTGAGTACATCTGGGCATCTGTCCTGACTGACTGTCACATGGGGCTCTCATTATCAGTCTTAGCACCCATGGAGCTGGCCAGCTACAGTTCATAAAACAAATCTGGCCCACTGCCTGCCTTTATAAATAAAGTTTTATTGAAATTGGCTACTCTCATTCATTTATGTATTGCCTGCCTATGACTGCTTTCACCCTATGCTGGCAAAGATGAGTACTTGTGACAGATGACTTGCAGGCCCACAAAGCTGAACATATTTGCTGTCTGGCTTCCTATAGGAAAGTTTACACAGCCATGGTTTAGCTCTGTGAGCTGCTAGCTTGCTCCTTGTCCAGCTGTCCACCTCTCCTCCACAGTGACTATTGTAGATGCCACCATAGCTTAGGTAAAACTCACACCATGTTTGCAGTCCACATGCAATAGCAGACAAACAGACTTTTTTTTTTTTTTTCCCTGATATGAGGTTAAGCTCCTTGAGAGCTGGCACCTGATTATGTTCCTTTGTCATCTGTTCCCCACCCGGCCCCAACATGGGTACTTGGTTGGCACTCAGCCTTGAGGGTCTTGTGGCTGACTTGATTCTGCTTCTCTTCTTATCCTTAATTCCTCAGGCCCTCCTAGTGAGGCCATGTGGGCCTTGGGAGACAAGATTGCCTCCACCATCGTGGCCCAGACGCTACAGATACCAACTCTGCCCTGGAGTGGGAGTGGTAAGGGATTCGAGCTTCACTGTGGGGGAACTTCTCAGCCCTGTCATGGTCATGTGAGCAGTCAGGGTGGCAGAAGTATGGTTGTTAAAATTTTTTCATTTAAGAATTTTAACTCAGCCAGGCCCTGTGGCTCACACCTGTAATCCTAGCCCTCTGGGAGGTGGAAGCGGGAAGATACTTAAGGGCAGGAGTTTGAGACCAGCCTGAGCAAGAATGAGACCGCATCCTTACTCAAAATAGAAAAATTAGCCAGGCTTTGTGGTGCCTATAGTCCCAGCTACTTGGGAGGCTCGCTTGAGCCCAGGAGTTTGAGGTTGTTATATGGGCTGATACCATGGCACTCTAGCCTGGGCAACAGAATGAGACTTTGTCTCAAAATGAAAAAAAAAAATTTTAAATCATTAAAGAAGCAGTACAATTTTACTATAGACAACTTAGAAAATATGAGAAATATAAAAAAGAAGTGGAAATCATCTATAATCCTATGACCCAATGTTGAACATTTATTACATTTTTTTGCCCTAAAGGTTGTATTTTAAATTTGGAATGGAGGCTCAGCGCCTGTGGCTCAACAGGCTAAGGTGCCAGCCACATACACCTGAGCTGGTGGGTTTGAATCCAGCCTGGGCCCGCCAAACAACAAAGACAGCTGCAACCAAAAAATGGCCGGGCGTTGTGGCGGGCGCCTGTAGTCCCAGCTACTTGGGAGGCGGAGGCAGGAGACTCGCTTGAGCCCAGGAATTGGAGGTTGCTGTGAGCTGTGATGCCAC
>CAUYRH010121388.1:0-14796 GCA_963574655.1 Perodicticus potto | reverse complement strand
TTATGCCGGGCGCGGTGGCTCACGCCTGTAATCCCAGTGGTTTCCGGAGGCTGAGGCAGCGGGATGCCCACAGCCCGAGTCAGAGGTTGCACTGAGTTACCACGCCCACTGCACTCTGCTCAGGGGCATAGGGTGGCACTGTGTCTCAACAAAAAAAAAAAAGAAAGCACATTTTATTCAATAAATGGTGCGGAGGAAATCTGAATAGTCACATGCAGAATAATGAAACTGAAACCCTGTCTCTCACCGTATATAAAAATTGAATCAAGATGGATTAAAGATTAAAACCTGAGGGCAGCACCTATGGCTCATCAAGTAGGGCACTGGCCCCATATGCCAAAGGTGGTGAGTTCAAACCCGACCTCGGCCAAACTGCAAAAACAGAAAAATAGCCAGGCATTGTGGCAGGCGCCTGTAGTCTCAGCTACTTAGGAGGCTGAGGCAAGAGAATCGCCTAAGCCCAGGAGTGGGAGGTTGCTGTGAGCTGTGTGATGCCATGGCACTCTACCGAGGGTGATAAAGTGAGACTCTGTCTCTACAAAAAAAAAGAAAAAAAGATTAAAACCTGAATCCAAAAAAATTTGAGAAGAAAATGCAGTAAAAACATCTGTAAGCATTGGTCTAGGCAAAGGATTTATGACTAAGACCCCCCCCAAAGCAAATATAGCAATGGCGAAATTAATAAATGGGACTTAATTAAATTAAAAAGTGGACAGTAAACTGAATAGTCAAGGGAGTATGTAGTCAACCTACAGAATGGGAGAAAATATTTGCAAATTATACACCAAACAAAGGGCTAATATCTAGAATCTGCAAAGAGCTCATATGAATCAATAAACAAAAAATCAAAAAGTGTGTGAAAGACACAAATGATTTTTTCAAAAGAATATAGAAAAATGGCCACAAAAGATATTAAAATATGTGCAACGTCACTAATCATCAGAGAAATGCAAACTAAGACCACAATGAGAACTACCTTACCCCTGTGAGAATTTCCATCATTAAAAAGTCAAAAAACAATAGATGTTGGTGCACGTATGGTGAAAAGGGAACACTTGTACATTTCTGACAGAAAGGTAAACTGATACAACCTCTATGGGAGTGGTATAGAGATTCCTCAAAGAACCAAAAATAAACCTAGCATTTAATTCAGAAATTCTACTGCTGGGTATCTACCCAGAGGAAAAGTAGTCATTTTATAAAAAAGATAGCTGCACTGTGGAACCCCCATTTCCTATGCCTAGGTCAGTTTCTTGTGAATTTCCTAGGCCTGAATTCCATGAATGGACTGTGTCCATTCATTGATACACTCATTCACCTTGCCCCTGGTGGAAGGGACTGTATTCATTCATTTCCCGGCCAAGGAACACATACACCTATGTATACCCTGAAGCTAAAGGCCTAAAGGAGGAGATGGGGAAAGACCGGGAGAGGAACGGAGAGAGCATCTCTCTCCCCACTTGAATTCTCTCCTTCTACCAGGAGCTTTAGTGTTTTCTGTATTCTTTTCTGTAAATCAATTCTGTCTTACCACTGAGGGGTGGGGGGTGGGGGAATAATGTAATAAAGAATAATAAAATACATGTATTTAAAAAAAAAGAAAGAAAAAATGCTCATCATCCCTAATTATTAGAGAAATGCAAATCAAAACCACTCGGAGGCTTGGCTCCTGTGGCTCAATGCGCTAAGGCGCCAGCCACATACACTTGAGCTGGCAGGTTCGCATCCAGCCTGGGCCCACCAAACAACAATGACGGCTGCAAGCAAAAAATGGTGGGGCTTTGTGGTGGGCACCTGTAGTCCCAGCTACTTGGGAGGCAGAGGCAGGAGACTCGCTTGAGCCCAGGAATTGGAGATTGCTGTGAGCTGCGATGCCATGACACTCTCTCCAGGGTGACAGCTTGAGGCTCTGTCTCAAAAAAAAAAAAAAAACCACTCTGAGATACCATCTAACCCCAGCAAGAATGGCTCATATCACAAAATCTTAAAACTGCACATGATGGTGTAGATGTGAGAGAAGGGAACACTTTTACACTGCTGGTGGTACTGAAAACTAATACAACCTTTTTGGAAGGAAATATGGAGAACCCTCAAAGAACTCAACCTAGACCTCCCATTTGATCCTTCAATTCCATTACTGCGCATCTACTCAGAAGGAAAAAATCCTTCTATCATAAGGACACTTGCACTAGACTGTTTACTGCAGCTCAATTTACTTTTTTTTTTTTTTTTTTTTGAGACAGAGCCTCAAGCTGTCACCCTGAGTAGAGTACCATGGCATCACGGCTCACTGCAATCTCCAACTCCTGGGCTCAAGGATTCTCCTGCCTCTGCCTCCCAAGTAGCTGGGAGTACAGGTGCCCGCCACAACACACAGCTATTTTTTGGTTGCAGTCATCATTGTTGTTTGGCGGCCTGGACTGGATTTGAACCTGCCAGCTCAGGTGTATGTGGCGGGTGCCTTAGCTGCCTGAGTCATAGGCGCCGAGCCTGCAGCTCAATTTACAATCACCAAAATGTAGACATGGCCTAAATGCCCACGAAACCAGGAATGTATTAAGAAGCTGTGGTATATGTACACCATGGAATACTATTCAGCCATTAAAGAAATGGAGACTTTACAGCTTTTGTATTAACCTGGATGGAAGTGGAACACATTATTCTTAGTAAAGCTTCACAAGAATGGAGAAGCATGAATCCTATGTGCTCAATTTTGATATGAGGACAATTAATGACATGGTGGGGGTGGGGGAAGAGGAGAGCAGAGAGAAAAAGAAGGAAAGAGGGATGGGGAAAGGAAACACAGAGAGAGGGAAGGAACGAGGTGGGTAGGGTCTTGGTGTGTTCCACAACTTTGGGGGGCAAGACAGAATTGTAAGAGGGACTTTACCTAACAAATGCAATCAGTATAACCTGGTTTCTTGTACCCTCATTGAATTCCCAACAATAAAAAAAAAAGAGAGAATGTCTCATTCCAACAAGTTTAAGTTTTCATTACTTATTAAATTGGGACAATCTGAAACTGTAATTCCTAAAATAACTTACAGAAAATACCATAATTTTCTCAATCATAAAAATTGAGGGAATGGGATGTATAGTAAAACAAATAGTTTCTGATGTTCCATAGCCTGTTAATTTGTTTTGGAATTTTTCCTCTAAGTGGCTAAAGGGGATAGCAGGGTTGGGGTGTTGCCACACAGGGTAATGGCAAAAGCATTCTCCCAAAGATAAACTAATCTATGTTGCTGGCCTGGCCTGCCACAAATAGCCTTGTTAAAACTACCTAACTACTTAGTATAATTCCTAATTTATATCTCTTTATTCCAATATTTCCTTCATACTGTGATAATGAGGATTAAGGGAAATAATATACACAAATTATATAGTACTCTGCCTGGCACCTAGATGCTTAATAAACTCCCTTTCCTTCCCACCCTAATAAAAAATAATCTAGTTATAAAACTATATTGTGGAAAATAATAATTTTATTATTTTTAAGAACTAGGTGTTTGGATATTATGACGTAATATATAAATGCATGACCATTTACCCCCTTAATGTTTTTTTTAATAGAAATAAATAAATTTGGGTGGTGCCTGTGGCTCAAAGGAGTAGGGCACCAGCCCCATAAGCCAAAGGTGTTGAGTTCAAACCCAGCCCCAGCCAAAAAAGAAAAAAAAAAAAAAAGAAATATAATACAAACTATAGATGTAATTTTTAATTAGCCATATAAAAAAAGTAAAAAGAAACAAGAGAAATTAATTTAAAAACATATTTTATTTAAGCAAATGTTGTCTGAATATCATTGCAACATTTAATTAATATGAAACATTATTAAGAAAATATTCTGCATTCCGGTTTTTATTTTTTGTATTAACTCTTTGAAATTCTGCATGCATTTCTCACTTATAGCACATTTAAATTCAGAATAGCTTCATTTCAGGCACTTAATAACTGCTTGTGTCTCATGGCTGCTTTGTTAGGCTACATAGACCTAGATAATTTTGTGGAAGAAAAAGGGAAAAGGGAAAAGGGTAGAACTCTGAAAGACTGACGACTTGCCCAAAAAAGGGTTGCTTTAAACTAATAGGAGAGTGAAACTGTGATAGTGTTAAGGTATCCATCAGGATTCTTACTTTCGAGCAATAGAATCACGTCTGGTTAAATTAAGCAGAAATGAGATTTTTTAAAAGGCTATTAGATGGTTCACAATTTCTGGGACTGCTGGAAAACTGGACTTGGAAGCTACATAGTCACATATAAAGTCCAAATCATTCTGCAGACCTTGTCTATGAAGACAACCCTGCCTAGAATGAGTACTTCCCCTGACGCTGCCCCAGTGACGAACACTGGACAATAGAGACACTCATTGCTGGAACTCCTTCCACTGCTGCTGCCCTAGGAAAATGGATGCAACTACTGCCTTAACCGCCAATTAAGTGAATGGATTCTGTGCACCCCTTGCTTCTTTGCATTCTAGCTTCCAAGCCAAGGCTAGAGTGAATTCATCTTATTGGAAGAATCTAAGTCATGTGACATCACTGCATAAAAAAACTAGGAAAATAATTTTTAGGTCCTAGACTGGGCAGTAGGCACTCTCTCTCATCAAGGTTCATAAGAGTAGGGAAGGCCTTGCTTATGGAGCTAAGTAAGGAGGTAGTTAGAGTCCAAAAGAAAGAGAATGTCTACCAACAATCTTGAGTTTTTTAGCTATCTAGTAGAATGGAATGTGGACTCCTGAAGATTTAAAAATCTTAGAAAAATTTAAATATTAATTAAAAAATGTAATTTATATATGAAATTATTTCTTCCCACCATGACTATTATATCCATGAAATTGTGACTTTGTTTCACATTGAAAATATAATATAAGGGGAGTTTGTAAAAGCTTTGGAAGTATGTTCAGTTTTCTTTCATTTTTTCTAGAAAGATGAAGTTCTAAAATAGAATTTAGAAACCAGAAGAAATTCCAAAAGCAAACAGGTAAGAGTGAAGGGTTCCATTTTGATATTTAAGATAATTCAAATACCAAGACAATTATAATGCATAGGAATTTGAGTAGGCTAATAAATAATACCCTTATTCTCTGCCTGAGTGTAGAATCATATGAGAAATAGTCACATTATTCAGGGAGATTGAAGAAGAAAATATCATTCCTTTTATTACTGGTTTAAAGACTGTGGTTTAAATGACAGGGACAAATGGGGTTGCTAATGCTTTCCTATTGGAGATCCATCCAGTATCACTGTCTCCCATACACTGGTTTGGGTGACTGGGGGGAGAACAGAGATTAAGTCTTTAGTGTTTAAGGGATATTTGACTTAGAAATCTGATTTGGTAACTTTTCCCCACCAAATAGTGGATGAGTGGGAGTAGTGAGCAAAACGGGGTGATCAAAAGGGGTAGTAGAGCAAAAGCCTAGGAGTCTCCCTCTGCTTGAAACCTTTTCATAGGGAATCATACAGAGTAAGGGGTAAACCTTTTTCCTAATGTACTCAGCTTTTGGTTCCTTTAAACCATTTGGCTTAACAATTTGCCTGTGGTTCTCCAGGGATGTGGCTATGAGTTCCACTTATCACACAGTGCTCTTACTTACACAGCATCATTCTCTTAATTCTGACAATGTGCTGCTGTGGAGCAGTGTAGCCTTTGGTCCAGAAGGCTCTAAAAGTGAGTGAGAATGGTACATTATTTAATTAACTCCAGAAGTTTGCTGTACTCAATGCTTAGAGGTCACCTTATTTTATTTTTCTTTCTATATTATAGCTACCCATGTGATCTCTGAACTCACCAGAGGATATGAAGTAAGATCATATGACAACGTAAAGCTATTCTAATAACAAAATGCCACCAATATAGAGTGCCCCAAACTTGAATATCTGTACTCTGCCATTATGAAATTGTCTGGGAAAAACTAAAGTTCAAAGATTAAAATCACAAAAAAATTAAATCCCAGAATTCTTAAGTTAAACTTTAAGACAATTAAAGTCTCAAATCAAATTCTCTTATACTTGTGAGGTACAAATTCAAAGAATTAAATTGTACTTTTTTTCCCCTCTACCACTTCTTATACAATAGGAATCTTTAAAAAGATGGGACCTAAGTCCTACTTGGTGGATATCTCTTTATTGGTTAAAGATCCAGAAAGATTCGCCCATAATATAGTTCCCAACACAAAGCCATGTACCCCTTCCAAGAGAAAAATCTGTGGTCAGTAATATGATAAACAGAAAATGGCATCAAACAATTTGCAGTTACTCCTATGAATGAGCCCTGTAAATGGCACATTGTTATATTTTCTGACGAACTGAGAATCTATATTAGGAAGTCAATCTCTCATTAAAAATTCAGGGGTGCCAACCTTCTTGGGCAGAGTTGGCAGCCTTATACTCCAGAATTTGCCTTGCTTACCCAAGGCCTTTCACAGTAGAGCTGGTGCACCAAACCCTAGCTGCCAGATTAAAGTTCTGGCCTTAGCTTCTTTGGACAATGGTTATGTTACAGGTAATATCACACATGTACACACAAAAAGGCATAAAGGGGTAAAATCTAAGATTCAGGTGTGTAAAGGATGTTTGCTAAGGTCCTCTCCTCAAGTCCTCAATCTTCTTTATATATCCTAATATTCACCAACAAATTTAAGGGATTATTTAACTCTTTTTAAATGTGGTGATCTCATTCCTTGCATCAAATTCCCACATGGCTTCTGTCACAAGCACCCCCATTGCATCTCTGTGCAGGTTCATATGCTTAAAGGAACTCCAAAATATTTCATCCCTAAATATAATGTTTTGACTTATTTTAAGGTGCTTACTCAGAGCACTTACAGATAGCGATAGCACTGCAAAGGTGCCTTTTGTGGAAGACATTTGCATCTGTAGAGTGGAATCTGCCTTAGCCAAATAAGCAACCATGTTTTCTCTGATGGCCCCTTTTGTTGAGATCTAGGAAAGGTTAACTCAATCACAAACTACATCTGTTCTGAGAGCAACTAGCTACCTACTTAACAAAACCACCCTGCTGAAGACAGAAAGAAATTCTGTTCTTTCCCTCACCTAAACTGTCAAGCCTCCACTCTTTTTGTAACCTCAAGATGGTATAAAAGAGTCAACTATCTGGCCCTTACTTTCTTTGAGTTTTCATATTTTGCATGATTCATGTGCACATGTATGCACATTAATAAATTTTCTATACCTTTTCTCCTATTAATCAGCATCTTGATTTTTAGCAATCCTTCAGAGGGTAAAGGGAAAGCTTTCCTTTGGGCCCTGCATGCCCCAAGCCACAGTAAACCCCACGGAGTGCTTTGATGTAGGACACCTAGACCATGTCAGTGGTTCTTGTGATTTTGTACATCCTTGTACCTTTCTTTTGCAGCTTGAGACATTTTTATGGCTACAGTTTAATATACAGGGAGGCTATAAAGCTCATGTGCAATTTAAAATAGTTGTCCATTTAAATTGCCCACGAACTTTACGGACACCCTGTATAATTAAACACACAATTTTCATAATATTTGTATGTTCCCTTTTCTCTTTTAATAGGGATAGAAGTCAAACTCTGCAATGTTTAAAGCATTAATTTGGAGATAGCCAAACTAATGAGAATTAAAGGAATCATTCCCCACTGACATACAGTTCTCCCTTTCTGAAGACAGAAAGAAATGTCAGATATTGTTTTTTCTCATATATTTCATACAAAGCAGCTGATGAAGTTACTTTTACACACATACTATCAAGAAGGATACCTCTCTCAGAGGAGACCAAGGCCTTGAAGATCTGAATCTTTTCTCTGAACAGGTGTCAAGCAATCTGGGGGCACATTTACAAATGACATCCTGCTGGCAGCCCATGATGCCTGGTTGTTTTTTCTAATCTTTGCGAGATAAGGTTCCATCCATTGGGATAATTGTAGCTTTTTAACACATTTCACTATAATTAGTGAACCTGCATGTCACGGTTTTCTAGCATATACCCCTACTGAATTGGAGTCCATTTTAGTTCTCCCCATGACCCATCAAGAATAAAGAATTTGTTTACTGTAAATTGCACACCACTCACTCCTATATGCCATCTGCCACACTTAACTGCACACTGCTAACATTTTCTAATAATAGCTCTTTGAATTTAAGAAATGTAGTCAGAGGTGTTAATCACACATGATAGAGGAATATTTACCTCTCTTTATCAACACTTTATTTCTTGATGAGATCTTCATTTTAATGTAGTAAGATGACATTGCACTTCTATCAAATAGTGCTTCTGGGATCCAGAAGCAGCATCTTCAGAGATTCCCGTAAGCATCAGTCATCTAACAAAATTGTGATATGTGCACTTCCAAGAAGGGGTGGGAAGTTTCATACTTCAGGCAGGCATTTAGATTTTTAGCATTGCTCTTCTGGTCACATTGCATAGGTCCAATCTGCACAGGTTAGCTCTGGGCCTCTCTCATACTCTCCTTTAGGTTTCCTCTTTTTGCCTTCTTTTATGGAAGTTTTGGGCAATGTCGAGGTCTATCTGCCATGTTCTTGTCTATTTCCTCACACTTTTCATTGTTCCAAATTGTTCTCTTCTTAGTTGCCGTATTGGAGACAGTAATTAAAAAAGTTACTTTAATGCATTATTAACCAATAGACCTTAGATGTTAATTTTTTTTTTTTTTAGAGTAAGGTCTTCCTTCAATAAAATGAATTGGTTTAATTTATCTACCAATGGTTACACTGGGTAGACATTATATGGCTTCAGTGGTTAAAAGTGCGCAGAAATCATTATGTTATATAATAGCTGATCTTGAGTGAGGTATCTGTTATTGTAAAGTCAGCCCAATTAAATTTTCTTTATAAAAATAAAATGAAACAATAACAACAATAAAGCCACCACCTCCCTACCCCTTTACAAAGTACTGCAGAACATCGCTCCTTCAGAGTTTTGTTTTTCCATTAGGATAATCTTAGAGGACACAGTATGAAGGAGGAAAACAAGCTGGTTGGACTTGAAGGGCAGGTTGAATCCCTTTTTCAACATTTGATATTTATGTTCTCTAATATATCCCCCAACATTTGAGGATATCAATGTTACAACTTTATTTTGTTATCTCTGAGTCATTGCACTGCCAGAGGCCTCATTTAAGTAACTGTGATGAAAGAACATCATAAATAGTCTGTCCTGCAGAGGACAAGCTGTAAACTTTTCTTTTGAAATTTATCTTTTGTACTTTGATATTTTCATTACCTCATGTTCCCTATGCTTCACAAACTTGTGGATAAAATGGGATTGCATTTGTATTTATAGCCAAATTTCAATGGCTTTAAAACATTACCAAGTTTACTAGCAAGGTTCCCCTTCCCCAATTTTTCTAAGATCTCTGGGGATGCTTACACAAAACCATGAGTCAGTGATTTTAGAAGAAATAGAAATTTAGACCTTTCATGTGGAGCCCAATGAGGCCGATGCCAAGACAACTTTGTCAGGTGTGTTTAATCATACACCTCCCAGTTTGTTGGAGTCCAATCTTTTTGTCTCTAAGAACAGCCTCAATAGCCCTAGGAGATTCACAGAGATATGGCTTTTTTAAATGGTCTGTTTTCTTGATACACATTATGACACTCAGAAGGGAGAGATCCAAGGCAAAACTAGTTGGGCCCCAATTTTTATTAGTTATGCTGATTTAACTCTCTGAATGCTGTTGTAATTAGTTCAGGCTGCTATAACAAAGTATCATAGACTAGGCAGCTTAGAAACAAGAGGAATTTATTTCTCCCACTTCCAGAGGGTTGAGTCTAAGATATCAGGATGCCAGCATGGTTGAGTTCTATAGTTGAGTTCTTCTTCCAAGTGTCAGACTATCAACTTCTCAATCTATCCTCATGTGATAGAAAGAGGGCTAGAGAGGTCTCTTGTGCCCCTTTTAAAAGAGCACTAATCCCAGGAGTAAGGCTCTACCCTTATGATCTAATTATGTACCAAGGGCCCTACCTCCTAATATCATCACACTGGAGGTTAGAACTTTAGCATTACATATGGAGGTTAGAGGAACATAAACATTCAGTCCATTGCACATGTTCAGATAGTCATTTCTCCAGACACACTAATAGTGCAAGATTGACTCTGTAAGGATGGGTTTGAAAGCTAACTAAAATGGGAACAAGAAGCATTATTCTTATCTGGAACATGGGTCCAAACTCTTTTTTTTTCTAATGGTAAATTTTCAGTCAAAAGTCCCTATTGTTAGTCTCTATTTTTATGGCAAAAAAAAAAAAATGGTTTGAACTTTAATGTTGATAGTAGCTTTGTAAGTGGGAGAACAGTCATGGTCCAAGTTCTTTATCTTCCACAAGACTCCTGTTCTTCTATATGAGTTTCACTACTAGATAAGTTTAGTGAAGGAGCTTTCCCACTTCTTCTTGAGCCAAGCCAACACATTGGGGGAAGGAATGACATCTTGTTTCTATCATTGATTATGTCTAAGCACAGATTTTTGCTCAAGAAAAATACCTTGTAAATTTTTATGCTATCTGTGATAAAATATTGTAGAGATTGAGAATTAATGCATTCATCTTGCTGAAGTGCCAAATTAAATTATATGAAGACAGAACTGAAATGTGAAAGTTGGGATTGATGTCATTGTTGTCGTGCAAAGAATCTATATGGATAGTAGTCTAGTGTTTTTCTAACTTGAAACAATCGCATTAATCTAACAATTTAAAAAACTACATAAATTTAAGTGGACAAAGAGATCTAAAAATTGTGTAGTAGGTATTCCCTGACCCCCTTTCCTTTTGACTGCCCATGTTCTCATTATGTTTTTATTCAGCCAATATCTATTTTAGCTAGTTAGCTTAGATTTTAGATATACCTGGATGAGTTAGATACAATCCCTATTTTTAAGAAGTTGATGGTCAGAAGAAATCAGATGGTTAAAAACACACACACATTTCACATTATCAAGAACTCTAATGGGTCTGAGATTTCACCCTGCTTGATGGCTTAACAAGCAAGCCTGCTAGTTTCAGAGCTGCTGGCAAAAGACATGAGATTCTTGGGTCAGAGAAAATGACTTTATTACTCATGGCATGGCAGACAACATAAGCTGCAAGTTCCTGTGAGTTCCTTCCCCAACTCCACCAAATTCCATAAAGGTGATATAAAGTGGTCCAAATAGATGTGCACACACCTTGAGTTTGTATCCCTGTTAAGGACCCCCAAGCTTAGGAAGCTGTTAGGATTATCTAGGAGGCTGCTAGCAAACTTTGCCTAACTTTCATTTTGGTGGCAGACATTACTTTTATTTTCAAGATAGGTTGGGAAAAGAGTTTCCTTCTTTCCCTCTTCAGAGGAAGACACTATCTCTTCTAAAGTAGTTTGCCATATAAGCGTCCTTAGAAAAAAGATCATTTGGAACAAAAGCTATTAATGTCTTTACTCAAATGGTCAAAAATCCAAGACACTGGCTCAGCACCCGTAGCACAGTGGATTATGGTATGAGTCACATACACCAAGGGTGGCAGGTTTGAACCCCTCCCAGGCCAGCTAAACAACTGCCACAAAAAAATATCCAAGCATTGTGGTGGGTGCCTGTAGTCCCAGCTACTTGGGAGGCTGAGGCAAGAGAATTGTTTAAGCCCAAGAGTAGGAGGTTGCTGTGATCTGTGACTCCACAGCACTCTACTGAGGGTGATATAGTGAGCCTCTGACTAAAAAAAAAAAAAAAAAATCCAAGACACTCATGGAGAGCTGCCTCTCAATACTTACAGAATGATACTAATAGCAACAGAGCATGATGCATTCCATGGAAGAAGGAGAGATATACCACAGAGGAAGGCACAACCACATCTACTTTGAGGAGTCTAGGAAGTCTAACTTGACAAATGAGAAGAAAACTCCACAGGAAGGAAGCGTCAAAACATAGGAGCATCTGCTGCTGGCCTAAGACTGCTTCCTCCTTGTGGAAAGCCCTTATCTCTCTGGCGTTCAGCTAGGCTGACCTTCTGCAGGAGAAGGGGCTGACTCAATGCTTCTTTGGGCACTGTTGCCTTGGAGGTAAAAATTGGCTCTCCGGTACACCACCAGGGGATCTGTTTCTCTTGGTAATCTAAAAAAATTATACTACTACAATATTACCTCACCTTAAAGCTGCCTTGTTGCCTTTGTGTGATTGGTTTAAAGGAATGCTTTCTCTTGGGGTTGGAGAACAGAAGCATAGGTGTTGGTTTTAACAGTTTATCCCTTACTTCCATAGAGTACAAATTTATGACATGAGGACATGGCCCAAATAAATGGAATCACAAAGACGGAATTTTAGAGCTAAAGGGCTCCTAACTAATTAGTTCTTCTTTTAAAAATTTCCTACTTACTCTTACTCTCAGACATTACAATTGCTTACTATGTGTGTTCCATTCTGGGCATACAAAAATGAAGAACAAAATAGTCTGTTTCCTTAAGTTGCTTTTGCAATGGCTGGGTTGAAGAGAAATGTTCAATTACACCATACTAAGGTAACATACAAGACAGAATAAACCATTAGGTGTTGTGGTGAGGGAACCTGAATCAGATAAGGGTATCATGAATAAATTTTCAAAGGAGATAGTTCTTGAGTGGTGTCTTGAAGGTTGAGCATGTGATCTCTAGAAAAAGAAATGGGAAGGGAGGAGGTGATGTAAATCAGACCAATCAAGGGCTTTAAATGTCATGCCAAAAAGTCTGGGTTTTATTTCTAATGGCAACAGAGAACATTTCTGAAGGATATTTACCAAGGAATTGATAAAATCAGATTTGCATTTTCAAATTACCACTCTAGTAGTAATGTGGAGAATAGATCGAAGGGAAAAACATTGAGAAAAAAAGATAAATTAAGACACTATTAGGGCGGTGCCTGTGTCTCAGTGAGTAGGGCGCCTGTCCCATATACCAGAGGTGGTGGGTTCAAACCTAGCCCTGGCCAAGAAACAAACAAAAAAAAAGACACCAGTATAGTGACCTCTGTAAGAGATGTATAAGGTTCTTCCTCATATCATGAGTATACAGTTTGAAAGAAGTACTTGGATGCCAGTAGGAAAATCAGCAGAATTGGTAAAAGATATGGAAAAGTGGGGGTGAGTGAGGATTCAAAGGTGACTCTGAGATTGGGTTGGACCACTGGGTAGATGGGCTACCGTGAAACAAGATCTGGAGCAATAAGATTTGGTCACAGAGTTCAGAGTAATTCGGGTCTTGACATGCTGTGACTTATCATCTCTGGATCATCCATGTGAAGTGAGATCTAGATTTGGGCATACAAGTATGGGAGCTCAGTTTTAGTCATCCCTTTTACTGCTAAATCAGTATTTATTCCAATTTTCCATTTCTTTCTGAGCCCATTTTGAAGTCATCATGCCTGAGCAGTGAACAGGATGTTGCAAAGCATTTTGGGTTCTCTATTTTACTGAGTACATTTTCTTCCTCTCAACTCTCATACATCTAAAGGTAGTTCTTTCATGTAAATCTTTGCTTCATATTGAATGTGACTTGCAATTATTGTAAGATTCACACCTTTATTTGGAAGTCATTTAATTCAATGATTCTGTGTCATGAAAACGTTTTTCAATAGATCTCATTTTCTTTTTCCCTCTCTGTTGGAAGTATTTTGATTGGCAAATGTGTGTAGCATTCTCAAAACTCTATTCCGCTTGCCCAGTGCTTTCTGATTCTATTTTATCTGGAAATTATAGATTCATATGATGACAAAAAATTACTTTCATTTTTTGTTACTATTTGCTGTTTTCAGAACTTGTTTTCTACATTATTTTTATTCAGTATGAATTGCTTAAGAATAGGGCATATCAATAAAAGCATTTTACATGCTTGAAAAAATAGAATGATTTTTGCTTTTCATTTCTTATTCTCCTTTTACTCCAGGCTGGACAATTCAACCTTTTAACAATTGCACTTAATGTGACTGGTAACTTAGGGTCTGCTTCATTCCTTGTATTATGTTGACTAGTGAGTACAGATTTATTATTTATTATTTTTCATCCTTTTTTAAACAGAGTGACTCTAAGTACATAGAGAAATGATTTATTTCCACTAGAGCAATGAAACTCGATGCTTCAGTTTTGATCTTGAATCAAATAAACAAAATGTGTCACAGTTCAGAGAAAGTCAGGACTGAAAGGGCTCATTAAAACTAATGGCCTCAATTTACAGAAGAGAGATTTAGGGAATTTAAGCCTCTTCCTCAAGATCGCAGGATTAACTATTTTATCTTAACTTATTATTTTATCTCCTGATAACAATTTCTTTTGTTAAATATAGATCAAGTGGCCAATGCCTTTTTATACAAAACTCAAAAAAACACCCACCATTAGCAACTTTTATACATAGTACACGCCATGGTCATAATTTAGCCACCATTTCCCCTTCTATTTTTCCCAAGCCCTAAAAAGCTTGAAACATTTCACTTATTTCCTGAAAGTTGAAAAATGAAAGTTTTACACGGTTAAGCAAGTCTTTTTTTATGAAAGAATTTTATTGTTTATTGTTATTTTGAATAGAAAAATTGGGGGTTGTATTTCAAAGTAGATATTGTTAATATATAAAAAACTATTGATTTTAAAAAATTTTGATCTTTCTGACCTTTCATTCCTTCTTAAAATTGATACTCTTGAATTTCTTAGGTAGATCATAATGTTTTGACGTGGAGAGTTTGCATTTTTCTCTACAGCTTGAACTTACAGTTCAATGTTGTATAATAATGATCACTTGTATGTCTTCTTTTGAAAAATGTATTTTCTGAATGTATTTATCTTGGTTCATTCTTTAC
>CAUYRH010121387.1:0-11008 GCA_963574655.1 Perodicticus potto | reverse complement strand
AGGAATTTGTAACTTCCTGGAACTTGGAAATTTCCAAGTTCTGTGAAATCCTGTAGTTCTGCGGGGGCTGGACTAGCATTTCCCGCTTGATTCAAACTGGCCAATGAGAAGGGTACATATGGGGTGGAACTTCTTGACTGTCTATAAAAAAGGGAAGATCAAGCTAGACAGGGAGCACGGCCATTTGGAATTCTTCTGTGCCGTAAGCTCCCAGCTGGTGAATAAAGCCCTTCCTCTTATAAACGTGGTGTTTGGGTGCTCTTTCTCTCTGTTGGGCCTTGTCTTCCTGCAACACAGTGACATCAGTGTGCATTAAATGGAGGGAGGTGAAGTTTCTCTCTTCTCCAGGCTACTCTTCAACCCTACCCAACTTTGTTTCAGAGCAGTAACTAGCCCCCATTTGCTTCACTGTGCTGACGGAAACATTCACCAAAAATGAAATATATAGGATGAGCCTATCTAGTGCCCTGTTTTGTCTTCCACCCCAATTTTCCTCCTTCATATTTTCCTGCATCCCCACCTCACACTTGTCTCCACCCTGTCTTTTCTCCACCTTCAGTCAACCTCAGGGCACATTTCCAAGAACTTGAAATGACTATGGGAACCTCATGCTGCATGTTCAGCAAATTTCTCTCTCTCTCTCTCTCTCTCTCTCTCTCTCTCTCTCTCTCACACACACACACACACACACGCACGCCCCACATTACAGGATGATACAACCTGAATCTTTGAGGTCTCTAAGAGGCCCTATATGATGCAAAAACATCGGTGCCAGAACCTTGGAAAAGTCGTCCATACCCAAAGAGGAACTTTTTCCAAGCAGGGAGTCAGCTTCATGAATAACTATTTACACTGTAGAGGGGGGACCTATTAGATAGCAAAAAAGATACATTTGATTAAAAGAGAGTCCTCATTTCAATCAGATGTCCCCTCCCAACTCAATTTGGTAGTATAAGATGCTTACCAAAGGAATTAATAATACCAAGGTCATAGACTCCATTCCCTTGTGGGTCATGTTTCTTTTACTTGCCATGATTTCCCTGGGAATACCACAATGTATAAAATAATCATGATCTATCCCTTAACACTTAAAATATTCAATCATATATTTTTTTTAGCAATGAATCTATGTTGCTTACACTAGACTGAAGTGACTATTTACAGGCACAATCATAGGACAATACAGCCTCAAATTTCTAGGCTCAAGGAATCTTCCCACCTCAGCCTCCCAAGTAGCTGGGACTACAGGTGCCATACCCAGCAACAGTATTTTTTTTTTAATTTTATCTTTCTTTGCAATTTGATTTTCAGGGGAAGATTATACAAGTCTCCATAAATCAAGCAGCTGAATTCCTCACATTCAGGGAAATCATAGGAGCCAGCAGGAATTGATTGCCCCAATCCAATCATTTCCTGGCCTAAAAGTTCTTCCACAACAAATATCAGCTAGACTTTTACACTGCAGCCCTCTTCTCCCACCAATCACTTTTTTCAAATTCCTCCACTCCCTAGATAGCTCCACTTGTTCCACAAGATATTTTCAAGCATGTATGCCAACACCATCTAAGACCCAAATCACTTTTTGTTTTCCTGTAACACCAAGAGAAATTCTCTGGAATTTTCCACCATATTCTTGAACCTTACCTCTGTCTCTGCCTGACCTGAGATCACAAGTGATTTAGAGTCAGCAAAGTATTCCTCGCTTACTTTCTGAGTCCAGGCGCCATTAGGGTGTACCTACAACCCAGTCATCACCTTCTGTAGAATTACAGGCTGGCATAGAAAGGGTCACTGTGGTAGGAGGCTGATAAAACTGGCTACCTTCTGAAAGGTATTACCTTGTGCTCCTTTACAAACTACAGTATTAGCAGAAGACTCTGGAAACTTTCTGAATAGCAAGACAGTGGACTTGGGGCTGCCATTGACTTACCATAGGATAGAACTAGGCAAATTGCTGAATACATCATGGCCTCAGTTTTTCCATCAGTTTCTGCACAATCTTCCCTCCTTGCCCCACAGTGTGGTTATCAGAGGCTAATGAAATGAGGGATGTGGAGGCACACAGTAAACAATAACACAATATGCAAGTGAAATAAAGCCTCATTTCCTCACTCTGCAGCAATACTTCTGAGGAGATGTAAGCCAGAGCAAGCATAAACGACTGGCTATTCGACTGTCATAATGTCATTTAAAGATCAACAAACTTGAACCTCATTTTAGACATGAGGCTGCCTAGGCCCAGAAGAGCAAGTGATGTAACCAGGATTCCAGAACCAGAGACTGAAGAACAAGGATTAGAACACAAGTCTTCAATCTGCCAATCCAATTTTCCTTCTACTTCCTGCTACCCCATCCCCACAAACTTGTGCAAATAAGGCTATTCACAAGGAGAAAACTATTATTCTGAAGCATAAAAGGAAATACAACAAACTACAGTGGAAAAATAAAAAAGGAATTAATGCAATATACCAAAGAGTGTTCTGTCAAGCAAAAAAAATATACAGACAACAATTGCATTTATAAAATACTATTTTCCCTTTATATAATATGGGGGCTAACCAGGTTATAACTGGCTTTTACTGTAGGAGCAACAGGAGAAATGATTTAACCCTCTACATACCCAAATGTAACAATGAGCCTTCATATAAATAGGGGTCAACTGTACATTCAGAGGAAAGGGAATTGTTAAAAGGCACCCAGCTTCTCAACAAGGCACTTCCTCAACAGCTTGGCCAAGGAAACCCTCAACTACCCTCAAATAATCCCCCAGCCAGACCACAAATTGCTGGCTGCCTCATACTCAGTAACACACCCTGCCATGCTCACACTGGCTCACAAAATAATCCACAGCAGCAAGCACTATTGGGGGTGTCTCTAAGGATGGGTCAACTCCGTGCAAAGTTGAAAAATGACCTCTCCAAAGCAAGTTGTCTAGGCCGTCTGTGGAAATTCTGTAAGCAGTGTGAGGAGAAAAAGGAAGGGAGGAACTGCCAGACCATGGAGAGCTTCATATCCCATTGTGACCTTGGTGGAAAGAGGGGGGAAGAGGAGGAGGTTGATTAGAAAAATTCCTGAAGGCCAGGATTTCCCTCCCAGAGGGGTAGTTTGAGAGTGTTTTTGTTTTTGTTTTTTTTAAAGGAAATTACTCTCTCCAGAGAAGACTGGAGGGAGGGTGCCCTAGAAGGAAGTGTGATGGGTGGATGATAAAGGCATCTCAGGCTGACAAGGATGGGGGAAAGGGTAGCGGATGAAGATCAGGGCTGGTTTGGGGAGGCTAAAGAGGTCCCTGCTGCCCTTCCCCCCCAAAAGGTTGACTCAGACTGCTTTAACTGCTTGGTAAACCCCATAGTAACACCATAGAGTTGCTAAGAGTGTGAACCTTAAGGCCTGAAGGACTCCTACACTGTAAGTTAACCAGCAGCTCCAATGCAAGACAAAAGCAGTACAGGTTATTGTGAGTGTGGGGGTGTGGGGTGGGGTGGGGAGGACTTTCATTGAAGTCCCTGCTGAGACCCGACTGAAGTTAAAAAGTCAAAAGAAAAAAAAATCAGTGACATTTGTTCCCTGCTAAGAAGCAACATCTATCTCCAGCCTGAACCCACATCTACAACCTCAATGGCCATTTGAGTGGGTTGAAAGGAGGAGAGCTATTTGGATTTGAGTATTTAAGAGAAACAACAAAAAGGGATAAAGTTCGTGAAGTTCCTTCATTTGGCAATCTGGCACCTCAAGGTGAGTCGTCTCACAAGTCACTTTTCCCAGTAGTAGCCCCAGCTGCTCCCACCCTTCACTCCTCTGGGGGTGGCTTGCTTTGAGGGAACGAACGCTCGGAGAGTTCCTCTCCTCAGTCCTCCGCTGAAACTTGGCTTCCAGCAGATCACAGCCTCCTAAAACAAACAAACCCTGGCTGAGGCAGCGGCGGCAGCTCCAGCACAGCTGCGCTCAATGGCGAAAAAGTTTCCTCCAGTCTTCTCAACGTGCAGGAAATCTCGCCGGCGTAGGAGCTGGACTGCGAGGGAGGGAAAGGCCGAGCCGAACCCACCGCAGCAGCAACGCCCTGAGAAGTGAATGGATGTGCGCGCGTCCAGCCGTGGGAAGTGAGGCTGGCGAAAGCCACTAGTGCCTCATCTCCGTTTCCACACCGGCCCCTACTCCTGCAACCCGCCCAAGAGGGATGTCCCGCTGGTCGATGGAGGGGCCAGCGCTACCAAGAGAGCTGGCAAGCCTCGTTGCCTGTCCCTTCAGTCCTTTACTGTTTCTAGGAGCGCAGGGGCCTCCAAGGAGAAATCCCCAACAGCCACCACTTCCTCCAGCCAAAACTAAGGGGAGTAGCTGCCCTGACTTGGGGGAGTTAAGGCCGCTCCACTACCCCCGCGGGAGTGTCTGCGTGCAAGGCTCTAGTTGGGGGCCAGTCATGCTCCTCACTCCGTGTTCCAGCTACCCTTAGGGGGTGTCTGTGCCTGGTCTGGTGGCAAGACCGCTCCGTGCTCCTCAGAGGAGCTTTCATCCCCAGCCCTGGCCAAGTTTCAAAGTTGGTCTGACGGCCCTGTCCCGCGGCAGCCTGGGCACCCGCTTGCCCATTCAAAGTTGGGTGCCGTTAGGATAGCGCCACCAGTTCTTACCTTAGACACTGTAAGCGGCTCGCAGTGTTCCAGACCCCCCTTAAGGGTGAAGCCCCAGGGTGCCCCCCCTTGCAGCTGCACAGGGACGTACTGGAAAGACCCAGGCCGGTTCTCCATCCTGGGCTCCGCTCAGGCGCCGCCGGGATCCTTTTCCGCAGGGGCTATGTTGCCTCCGCCCCCAGCAGCTCCACCACCATCGCCCTCCAGCACTACGCCACCCCGCACCGCCCTGCTCCGCCTACTCTCCCTGCCGGAGACGCTGGGGCAGCGAGCTAGCGCAGGGAGGAAATGACACGGATCTGGAGAAAGGGGGAAAGGGGGGGAAGGAGAAGGAAAAAAAAAAAAAAAAGAAAAGAAAGGAAAAAAAAAAAAAGAGGCGGAGGGATAGCGCGTAATGGACAAGAAAACCGAGCAAAGGGGCGGGGCAGTCACTGGGACCTCGCCTATAGGAGCGCTGGGGAATGAACCAGGCGAGGCCTCACATCAATTGTTATATTGTTTCATTCAAGGAAGCCCCCTCTTTGGTCCTCCCCTCAGCTGCCGGGTTCCCCGCCCCTCCAGCCAACCCAGGCGAGGGGAGGTGAAAGTCGTTAGTGTGGACGGCCCGCTTGGCCGAGAGGGCTGAAACACTGGTTTGCTGATTAGCCTGTTCATGTTTCTCTGACTGCCTTTTTCTTCTGAAGGTCTGGAGAACCGGGTCCTGGGAGAGTTAAAAAGCTGATAATTTGTGGACCCTGCCCAGAGGGGTGGAAAGTAAAGTAAGCAGGCCAGCAAACACAGTGGGGCTGTGTGTGTTGGCTGCTCTGTGTACATGCTAGGTGTCTGGGGTCATTATGAAACTTTGCCCCAAAGCATAGTTTAAATAAAGAAGCACTTGAGGATGCCCTCTACCCAGGCTTAGCTGCACCCTGGCTCAGTGCTGGCATCTATGGGTAGCACTGTGCTTGTGTACGTTCCAGTCCTCTGGAGTTTCTAGCACGGCCTTGCCCTTGCCTCACCGAGATGACCAAGCCAGGAATCAGCACACTTTATGAGTAGTAATATTGTCTCTAAACAAACCTACATGAAGGAGCATCCATTGATAAGCTGGCCAATTAATAATACTGTTCTTTGGAGAAGAATTGGCTTTTAGACAAGGGCCTGAACATCTCTGTGCATCTGTTCAATTTAGGCCAGTAGTTTATGCGCTGGGCTTTTAAAACAGACCACAAGTACAGCCACAATAATAGTCCTGAAAAGTAAATTTGTTACTGAATCTTATGCTGATTTCTTACGCTTCACCTGGGCAAGTTATTGTCCCTCTCTGAGGTGTTTTCTCTGGAACCATGTGTGGACAGTGAGTTTTTAAAGGGCTTCACACTAGCAGGGAAAATGTTGACAACGCAGTTGTGACTCAACAGTATGTTCCCACTCTCTCTTGCCTGTTCAGTTTCTTTCCCTGTTCCTCTGCAGCTTCTTCCTTATGGCCAATAAACACACTATGGCCCCTTCCTTCACAGCCAGCTTTCTGTGGTTAAGGTTTCCGCTCTCTGCTTCCATTTCCTCACTTGTCACTAGCTCTTCAACACAACCCTGTGCCCCAGCAGGCGCCTGAAACTTCTCTCACAGGCTTACTCCCAAATCAATTCTTTCTTCTTAGCACCATCCCCACTAGACTGTCTGCATTTTACGTGTATGATGCTGCCCTGCTGTTCTTTAATAAAACAGCAGTTTGGGTGTTTATAGCTCACCATTTGAAGTCCTTAGAGATGATTCACATGGGAAATCCCCCTTGATCTTTTAGGCTTTTACACCAACAAAGACCATCTTGATCATGTTTATTGCTTTGTATTTTCCCTACTATTTTAACTAGAAAATATTAACTCAATCTGTTGATTCTTAATTGTGTCAGCTTATTGCCATAACATTCTTTTTGCTCTGCCCCACCTTGAAACTCAGCAATTTTTTAATTTTCTTTCTGAGATAAGATCTCTATGATAGTAACTTGGTAGAACTCAGCATCTTTCAGGCACAATGTATTGAAATTTGTAAATTCAGTTCATAGGATATATTCATCACTCAAGGACCACTAGAATTATGTGCCTAGACTAGAGGAAAAATATTTGAAAGCAGGAGACACACAACTGAGCACTGGCCTTGTCACTAACTAGATGGGTGACCTTGGACAAATTCACTGAGCCAGCTCTTTTTAGTCTCTTTTTCTTCATCTCTAAACTTTTGCTAATCAGCTCTGACTTTCCTACCTCTCAGGCCTGTTGAGAAAAATTAGATGAAATAATACATATGAAAAACCTCTGGTAAGGAAAAAGTAAAAATCCTCACAACCTTATTATGAAAGCAAGCACTGAACTTGCCTTTAACTAACCTATTTTCATTCCAAGCCTTACTTCACAATGATGTCTTATTGCGCTATTCATTTCATCCTTTTCATTATTATAGCAGAAGAACATAAATTATCTAGCCCCCTGTGCAAACAGCACATAAATAGTAGACATTTTGAACATAAGCTGGATAGATTATGTTGCTTCTTTACTGGTAAAAATCATTGCAGTTAGCAGGCATCTCATTCCTCCTTGCAAGGACAGTTAGTGGGAGCATGATTGCATAGTGGAAAGGATACTAGGTAGAACTTGACTTGCTGGGCAGCGCCTGTAGCTAAGTGAGTAGGGCACTGGCCCCATATACCGAGGGTGGTGGGTTCGAACCCGGACCCTCCGAACTGCAACAAAAAAGCCGAGTGTTGTGGCGGGCACCTGTAGTCCCAGCTACTAGGGAGGCGGAGGCAAGAGAGTCGCCTAAGCCCAGGAGTTGGAGGTTGCTGTGAGCTGTGATAAAGTAAGACTCTGTCTAAAATAAAATAAAATAAAATAAAATAAAAACTTGACTTGCCTAGATTCTAAGCTGGTTCTACCATTAATTAGCTATGTAACATTAAGAAGGTCATCCCCCTTCTCTGTAAATTGCAGGGGTTGAGCTACCTTATTTTTAAGTACCCCTGCAGTTTGCAAATTCTGGGACTACTTCCTGTCAAGTGCCTAAGCAAAACATATGTGGAAATTCTTTTTTTTTAATTAATTTTTTAAGACAGAGTCTCACTGCATTGCCCCAGGCTAGAGTGCCATGGTGTCGGCCTCACAGCAACCTGCAATTCTTGGTTCAAATGATGCTTCTCCTTCAGCCCCTCAGTAGCTAGGACTACAGGTGGATGCTAGGAGGCCTGGCTAATTTTTCTATTTTTAGTAGAGCTGGGGTCTTACTCATTTTCAGGCTGTTCTCAAACTGCTGAGCTCAACCTGTCCTCCTGCCTTGCCCTCCCAGAGTGCTAAGATTATAGGTGTGAGCCACCTTTCCTAGCCTACAAACAAATTCTTGATGATGGAGATGAGCCAAGTAAAAATAAAGTGATGGAGAACAGTTGAGGGGTGTATTTCTCTGTGTGTGAGTTTACATGTGCACACTGGAGCCAGCAGACAGATGACGAATTCACTCATAAATATGTTAAATTATGTAGGAAAAAAGTGGGAGGTCCAGTAGGCAGTTAGAAATAGGAAAAAACATCAACAGATGGGTGGTTATTGATAATACACATTTAAATTATAAGTGAAGCCATTTGGAGTAGAGATAATCTCAGCCAGGGAGATCAGAATAAAAAGAAGAGAGGAATTCAGGTAGAATATGTGATTATGCTAATATTTGAAATATTATGTTAATATTCATAAGTCAAGAAGGATAACAAAGCATACAAAAGGGAGCAGGCAGAGGAGGTAAACAAGAGACCAATCAGTAGAACCAGGGGGAGGGAAATTAAAAGCAGGCTGGATACTTCCATCATTTTTTTAAATCTTTTTTTTTTTTTTTTTTGTGGTTTTTGGCCAGGGCTGGGTTTGAACCGACCTTCTCTGGTATATGGGGCTGACTCCCTACTCCTTTGAGCCACAGGTGCCACCCTTTAAAAAAATCTTTTTAAGGGTCCTTTCTTTATTAAAAATCTGTTGACCAGTTTACGTTTTTGGAAAGAAGTACACTGAAAGAGCAGAACCCTTGCTCTCATGAAAGACAAGATCTGTTCTTTTGGGTGGCGCCTGTGGCTCAAAGGAGTAGGGTGCCTGCCCCTCATACCAGAGGTGGCGGGTTCAAACCTGGCTCCAGCCAAAAATTGAAAAAAAAAAAAAAAAAAAAAAAGATTTGTTCTTTTTCTGTGTGTGGTTAAAAAAAAACACAAATGGCTTCAAATCTACCCATATAACAAATGTTCAAGTATGCAGTACAGTATTAATAACTGTAGGTACAGCAGATCACTAGAACTTCTTTATCCTGCATGATTAAAGCTCTATACTCACTGAACAGCAACTCTCATTTCCCCCCGGTTCCTGGCAACCATCACTCCTCTTTCTGCTTTTATGAGTTTGACTACATAGATACTTCATATTAGTAGAATCATGTAGCATTTGTTCTTCTGTGACTAGTTTATTTGACTTAACATAATGCCTCTAGGTTTACCCATGTTGTCACATATGACACGATTTTCTTCTTTTATAAGTTTGAATAGGATTCCATTATTTATGTATAAAGTTTTTCATTCAGCTGTCAGTGGGCATTTAAGTTCCCCCCACTGGGGGAGGGTAAAATTGACCCATAAAAGTTGTATATTTTTAAGGTATAGAATATGATAATTTATATACATATACATTGTAAAATGATTACCACAATAAAGCTAATTAATACATCCATCACCTCACAAATACCTTTGTGTGTGTGGTGAGATCTACTGTCTTAGCAAATTTAAGTATATAACTATTTATTAAGTATATAAGCATTATTAACTATAGTCATCATGCTATACATTAGCTCTCCAGAACTTATTAATCTTATAACGGAAAGTTTATACATGTATGCCATCTTCCCCTTTACCCCACTTCCCAGCTCTTGGCAACTATCATTCCACTTTCCACTTCTGTGAGTTCAACTATTTTAGATTCCACATATAAATGAGTTTATGCAGTAATGCAGTTTTTGTTTTTCTGTGTCTAACTCATTTCGCTTGGCATAATGTCTTCCTGGTTCATCCATTTTGTCACAAATGGCAAGATTTCTTTCTTTTTTGTGAAGGAATGATGTGTGTGTGTGTGTATATTATATATATATAATATGTGTATATATTTATATCATATATATACCCCCCCACACAGTCATGTACCACTTAACAACAGGGACACCTTCTAAGAAATGTATCATTAGGTGATTTTATCATAGTGCAAACATTGTAGAGCATGCTTACACAAACGTAGGGGTTATAGCCTCCTAAACACCCAGGCTATATTGGTATAGCCTATTGCTGTCAGGCTACTAATCTGTTTGTTACTATACTGAATGCTGCAGGCAATTGTAACACAATGGTATTTATGCATCTAAATATAGAAAATGTACAGTAAAATTACAATATAAAAGATTAAAAAATGGCATACCCATATAAGGCACTTACCCTGAATGGAGCTTGTAGGACTGTAACTTGCTCTGGGTGGGTCAATGATTGCGTGGTGAGTGAATGTGAAGGCCTTGAACATTACTATACACTACTGCACACTTCATAAACACTGTAATCTTAGGATATACTAAATTTATAAAAATATTTTTCTGTTTTTAATAATAAATTAACTAGCTTGCTGTAACTTTTTTACTTTCTAAATGCCATAATTTTTAAAATTTTTGACTCATTTGTAACAATACTTAGCTTAAAACACAAACAGATTGTAGACATGTACAAAAATATTTTCTTTTGGCTCAGCACCTAGATCTCAGTAGTTAAGGCACTGGCCACATACACCTGGGATGGTGGGTTCGAACCCAGCCCAGGCCTGCTAAACAACAATGTGACAATTATAACAAAAAAAAAAAAAAAAAAAGGCAGGCCGGCATCTATAGTCCCTAGCTACTTGGGAGGCTGAGACAAGAGAATCACTTAAGCCCAAGAGTTTGAGTTTGCTGTGAGCTGTGACTGCATAGCACTCTACTGAGGGGGGACAAAGTAAGACACTGTCTCCAAAAAACAAAAAAAAGAAAATTTTCTTTCTTTGTATTCTTGTTATATAAGTCATTTTCTATTTTTAAAAGGTTTCATTTTTTTTTCTAATTTTTAAACTTTGTGTTAAAAACTAGGATATAAGCACACACATTAGCCTAGGCTTGCAAAACAGGATCATCAAACTGTGACAAGGATATAGGAATTTTTAATCTTCATTGTACTCTTTTTTTTTTTTTTTTTGAGACAGAGCCTCAAGCTGTCACCCTGGATAGAGTGCCGTAGCATCACAGCTCACAGCAACCTCCAATTCCTGGGCTCAAGCGAGTCTCTTGTCTCCGCCTCCCAAGTAGCTGGGACTACAGGC